>JAAEAF010006433.1:0-17495 GCA_011037195.1 Triatoma infestans | reverse complement strand
AGCAGTTGGCCAAGTCGCATTGTATTCAATTTTGTGCCTTTGTTTCCCTACAAGCAATGACCCCAATTTACAGTAGCTGACTCTAAAATACACTCTTTTTGAAGGTAAATTCACAGCACTAAGATACATTTAAAATAATAAAATTAGATTTTTGATACTATAAAATATTCTAAACTAAACTATTATTTTTCTGTTTCGTTCAGTGGTGATTTCTTGATTATTACTAATACTTCATTCTCTTTTAAACTTGTATATTTACAAGCCCTTTATTTTACAAAACCGCTCGTGCTACTACAAATACACATCATCACACCATTACATTACACTTGATTTCTTTAACTATCTCTTACTGCTGGAAAGAGGAAGCACTGCGACCGTACTTTCGATTTTTTTTTTTTTTTTTTGCAGCAAATACATGTTTTGAGATCTCCTGAGTTTGAAAATGTGATTTTTATAAGCCAGTATCTGTTTGTGCGTATTTGCAGGTAGTTTAAACTTCATGTCTAGTTAAATTCTACTAGAGGACAGATAGCAACGTTTTGGTCAAATTATGACAATGAGAATACCTCTTTATTGAAGATGAGGTTTTTTGTAATTTTGGCAAAAACAGTCCAACGATATTCTTTAAACTTTGTATATCCACTGCATATGTTTAGCTCTATCACTTTTATTTCAAACATTTACCTGGAAGGATTCATTGTAAGAGGTTTCTGTGGAAAATACCGTCCTTGGAATTGGTTAATTAGACAATTCTGGTTCTTCCATCATTAGTTATTAAAGGAATTAAATGGATAGAAAAATCTTTTAGATAAACAGTCTGTTAACACAGACTGAGTTTATGATTACTATCTTTGTTTAGTGCACTCTAAGATACTACACTGTTTATCAATATTACCGGAAGAACCGTCTTTTAAAATCGGTCGATGACCACAAAATGGAGCACGCTATCACGAAAAACAAAATCTGTGTTGTTTTCCAGAACTAAGGAAATTTTTTGTTTTTAGTTTTTTTATTGTTATCCTACAACAAGACCTGAATTTTCTTTTGAAAATGGTTTTATAGAAGGAAAATGAAAGTTAACGTACAGATGCCAAAACATAACCTCCTCATTCTCACATGTCATCTGCCCTCCAGTTTACTTAAATCAATCTATACTACCATGCTACTTACTTTGAACTCTACATTGGCAAACGACTGACATGGTGTTCACATAAACCTCTCAAACGACAAGAACTCAAAAAACGTTACTATCTGCAAGTAGTACTGATTATAACGCGCTACTGAAACCGAATTGAAGGGGATCAGCCAACCATTCCAACATCTGTCGATTTCAAATCAGACAAAAATCCTGAGCCGATAAACCCAATGTTTTATGTTCGTATCAATGCTACGTATCTCCAATAGAAATTTTCATTCAGATGTAAAAGTACCATAGCAAAGTTTTTATTTCGGCTCGATAAACAAAAATTTCATTCTCGCCTTTCCAGTCATCATATCTTTCTGATAATCCCACTTGACGTCTCAGACGGCGCTGGTCACATGATTTACTCCGCGGAGAAGTTCAGTAATTAATTCATTGGGTGGTAACTCCTCTCAGTAAAACACCTTGATCTTTGGGTTGAACCGCGTTTGGGTTTGTTATAAAGCGCAGTTTCGCCCATATTCAATAGGTTTCAGGGTTGTGTCGTCTCTAAAGCTTAAACAACACTGACGCCACTGAAGTCTGAAAGATTATTCAACTCTTCTTATGTTAAATCGTTCCATTGTCCCTCTGTAACAGGAGCAATTGCTTCAGCAGTTGTCAATAACTATAAAGTAATTTAAAAAAAGTTTTTTATTGTATTTTATCGGCTGTTAGCTATTTAGAAAGAAATGATTGAGTTGTTTACTGTAGTTACTATGCAGTACAAAATTGACATTATTAGTGGCAACTTCTTTATCGTCAATATATGTAGGTTTGAATTTTTTTTTTTTGTAATGTAATAATTACAAACGTCTGAAATAAGTCCATATAATAAGATTGAAACGTTAAAAGCTGGAAATTGAAGTTATTTTACTTTTGAAAGCAATTAACATTAAAAGAACATTAATTAGTAACCTTTGTTACAGTCAGTGGACTACTTGTTAACAACAAAGCAAAACTGTTTTGTAGTTTAACATAACTATGGGGACACGGTTTTCTATAACTAAAAACCTTCTATCTTTCCAAAGAGGGAAACCTATTTTCATTAATTAATCGTAGCTACCTAAATGTAATTTTCCTATAAAAGATTTTTAGTTACATTTTATGTATATTTTCAATAAAATTTTCATTTTCCATAATAATTAAGCGACAGTGTCAGTGTCAGTTAAAAGGAACATTTTCTTTCAACTAATTGTTTTTAATTTTCCTTTTCCAGTGATAATGTACTGGAAGGATAATTGTATGTAATTTTCATTGAACCTATTGTTTAGAAAAATCGATCATTTATATTTAAAATCAGTGATTATACCGTACACTGTCCGTCCGTGATGTGGTCTGTACTTGGATAACTGAATTTGCAGCGTTGTTGTTCCAAAAACGTTGGTTGAATTGGCAACACTGGAAAGCATCCAAATTGCCTATCGGTAACACCTGTCTCTATTTGGTTGTCATCGACCTCTTTCTGGCTATCGTCCAAAAATTGGGCTATGGGCCTCAGGTTTATTCACACTCAAAAACAAATTACATAACATTAAGTTATGTTAATTAGAAATACTGAATGTTTTTTAAAAAAATTTATTTCGCACAAAAGTAACATACATCATAACTGCTTGAATAGTAAGAGAGTGGGATTACAAAAATCAGAGGTTTTATATAGTTATTCTGTTGACTCAGCTTTTCTATCTGAGTAGCATGAGAATAGCTGCTGTAACTCCTCCCTCCGCAAGATTGAGGCTGTCCTCAGCTTTCAGACAGGTAGCCCAGGAAGCGATGATGGGCAGAAGTAGAATCTTGAGTTGGGCTGTGAGTCTGCTCTGTATCTGCAACTTTGCAACTTTTTACACAAAAGCATTTATTTTGAAACAACATACCAATAGTCAAAATGATTATAATCATTATCAGGAAACAATATATCAGTTTGTGGTCTTCAAGGGGAGGTTCCTCTATTGCCTCCAAAGGGTGAACATTTATATTTGCTTCATGTATCTGGTCGAACGAAAAATTTGAATAAGCTTTGTATTTAGGTATTTCCGAAGGAAGTATTGGAATACTTTCCCAATATACATAAGGTTTGCTGTAATTCCGTAAATATTCTGAGCTGTTGAGGAATAATAACTGAGTTAATTTTGGATAAATAGTGATACTTCTGTTCTTAACATCGCTTATAGATTGAGTGATATTGAACATTAAATATTGATTGATAATAGGAATGTATTTAATGAAGGACTCCACATTGTTTATAACTAGTAATTTACAGTCATTTAAGTCTCGATCTTCTAATAACTGATTAATACACTTGTTCACAATTACTGTTGCATTTTTGCAATAATAGTTTTCGTTAATAAGGATGCAATTACCTGTGAGTATCTCATTGTCTCTCAAAACAAGGGAAGGATATTCATGTATGGTGATGATTTCATTTTCCTTGTATACTGGATAAGACAGGAGGAAAAATGTTTCATAGGTTGGGGATTGCAAAGGAAATTGGATGAAATAAGAGATGTAATCATCATGAAGGGAACAATATACCTTACCCAGCTGCCATAATATTTTTGGATTGCTGGAAATTAAATTCACTTTAGAATTTCTCCTTAAAATCTCTAATTCTTTGTGTGTTAAAATACTCGAGTGTAGGATATTTAATTTGCAGAACTCTAGGCTAGTATCTAAATCATTTACTTTGTTGTACAATAACATAAGCGTGCTAAATAGAAATGAGAATTGTTGATTCAATTCTAGGGTGTTAGATTCATTGGTCAGTCGTTTGAAGTAGTTACTTAGTTTTAGGTTATTTGAATGTATAATTTTGACGTCTTTATTGAATTCTTCTATTAGTCTTTTGTTGACCGTCAGTTGTTTCTCAATGTTATGTTCTAGATGATATTCATTTGTCTTGACTTGCTCTAAGATTTCATCGTATCTAGTTTTATCGTTAGCGTCCATGTTACCTGTAAGCCAAGATATCGCAGTACCCAGTCCGTTTATAAGTCCTCGTTTGGCTCTGTGTGTGTTAGAATGTAGGTGTGGCCTAGTTTTGTTTTCGTATATTTTAAATGTAAATTAATTATATTGATAAAATATTTGTCTTCCGTTTTGGTACTAATGAGATCCAATGATCTTTTAATATTATCTAATTCTGTCTGTAGAAGCGTTATATCAATGTTGTGCATGTATGTGTAGGTTCGGTTGATCACAAAGGAATCTTGGATTCGTACTGGAGTAATACCGTATGTTGAGCTTAAGTTAATCGTCTTGTAAGAGGCCACTGGGACCAGGAGCAGTAGTTGAAGGAGCATCTTGTCCTGAAACATGTGAATCCTTAGGTTTAATTACCTTCCTAGGTCGCTTGATGCGGTTGGGGTGAATTTTGAAAGGGTGTTTTGAGTTCATTTTAGGATTTGTGGCTAATTTCTTACTTTTATCGTAAATTACCTTGAAATATTTTGGTTTGTTTTTCTTGTGAAAGGTGGTTTTTAGATAGGTCTCATCTGGTATTTCAATGTCTTTTTCACGTCCCGTATTTAGTTTCTCTGTTCGTTTCTGCTTTTCTGTTTCTATTTTGTTTTTGACGAGTCTATGTATTAATTTTAGTTTCTCCAAATAATAATTTGTTCGTTCCTCGGTTATTAGTGTTTCTGTCAATTCATTAGTATAAGGATTTTTAGATACCCCGAAAGTAATTTCCATGGGAGTTAACTTTAAATTAGTGTTCAGGGTGTTATTGAAAGCTATGAGGGCTAATTTCATATTGTCCTCAGTTTTGTTACTTTTAGTTTCTAATTGTATAGTGTTCAAAAGTTCAATCAATGTAGAATGCGCTCTTTCTAGCAGACCTTGTGAATCAGGATGCCCAGGGGTGATATAGTAGGGTTTGATGTCATATAATTTAAGGAAATTTCTTAATCCTTCATTATCGAATTCCCGTCCATTGTCCATTTGTATTGTTTTGGGGGTAGGAAATAATGAAAAGTAGTCATTTAGGCAAGATTGTATTTCTAACTGATTGAGGCTTGTTAGTGGGTACGCCATGAGTTTTTTGGAAAAGCAGTCTATTATTGTAAGGAATTTACGTTTGTCGTATTGGAAGGTGTCCAGTTGTAGTTTCTCAAATGGTCTTTCTGGAGTCGGTGTAATTTTGTAGTCTGTTTGAACAGGTTTCCTTTCGTATTTTGTTTTCAAGCAAATTGGGCATTTATTTATGTAATCAGTCGCGTCTCTTAGCATAGAAGGCCAATAATATCTCCTGCGAAGATGGTTGTAGCTTTCATTAATACCACGATGATAGGTTTTGCCAACGTGATAGTTAGAGATTATCTCTTTTTGCTCGTCTGGATCTGTGATATCCAAGTTAAGTTTTTTGTACCTTTTTAACCTTATGGTGTTGAAATTATTGATTATTACATTTTTGAAATTATTCAAGATTGATTCGTACTCTTCATTTAAAGGACCTTCTTTTGAGCTTAGTATTCCATAGGTAGTTTTAGGTTTTAGATATTCTGTACATAATATTTTCATATTTGGAATGTCTGAGGAGTTTTGTATGTAGAGTGTTAGTCTTGTCTTTCCGAAAATTTTAAGAGAAGTAGGAGCTTTAGTACCACGTTCTAGAATAAGCTGCTCTTGTTCTGTGTTAAGAATTCTGTCGTCAACCATTGTGGTGATTTGCTCATTGGAACTATCTTGGGAATGAATAGTTATCAGACTTGCGTTTTCGTCATTACTGGCCCCATTTCCGTATTCTCTAAAAAAGTCGTCTAGTGTTTCTTGTGCTAATTCATCTAGAGTGTTCATCGGGTGGTCTGTTATTCTAGAGAGTGCGTCTGCAACGTTATTTGTTTTCCCTTGGACGTATTTAATGTCGAAATCGAACTCTTCTAACAAAAGTTTCCATCGTAATAATTTAGAGTTAGGTTCCTTTATGCTGTTTAGCCACTGTAGAGGTTTATGGTCTGTCTGGATTATGAATTTCCTGCCGTAAAGATACGGACGGAAGTGTTTACAGGCCCAAACGATGGCCAGTAGTTCCTTTTCAATAGTTGATAGATTTAATTCATGTCGGTTAAGAGTTCTGGATGCGTAGGACACGGGTAAGTCTCTACCGTTAGTTATTTGTGATAATACCGCTCCAATGGCGTAGTTGGAAGCGTCTGTAGTTAGTATGAATTGTTTTGTGAAGTCTGGGTGTTGAAGTATTGGATTGTTCTGTAGTAGGAGTTTGAGTTGTTCAAAGGCTTGCTTGTACTCTTTGTTTTCTGGGTTTATTTTAGCATTTTTTGTAAGTGCAGAAGTAAGCGGTTTACTAATTTTGGCGTAGTTTTTTATCATCTTTCTATAGTAACCGGTCAGTCCTAGGAACTGTTTGATCTGTTTTGCTGTCTTGGGTATAGGAAAGTTCTTAATCGCTTCCAATTTCAAAGGATTTGGACGAATTCCGTCCTCGGAGATTAGGTGACCCAAATATAAAAGTTCTCGTTTGAAAAATTCCGTTTTGTCGAGTTGTATCTTTAAGTTGTGTTGTCTAAGTTTGTCGAATACTGATTTCAGATGTTTTAGGTGTTCGTCTAAATTGTCAGAAAAAATAATTATGTCGTCCATGTATATCAAAACATTGGGCATTCTCGAAAAAATTATATTCATAGCCCTTTGAAATGTTGGTGGACCGTTCTTCAGTCCGAACGGTAAGCGAAGGAATTCGTAATGACCCGTTTCGGTAGAAAATGCTGTTTTCGGAATCGATTCTTGTTCTATTTCTATCTGGTGAAATCCAGAAGCTAAATCTATGGCCGAAAAATATGTGGCTCTTCCTATTTTCCCAAACAAATCCTCAATGTTTGGTAGAGGGTATTTATCTGGTACTGTCTTCTCGTTTAATTTCCTGTAATCTATAACAACCCGGATCTTCCTTTTTCCAGATGCGTCCGGTTTTTTGGGGACTATCCAAATGGGAGAGTTATATGGAGAGTTGGAATGTTGTATTATTTTATTCTTTAATAATTTGTCTATTTCAATCTGAACGTCTTTTTGAAAAACCTGGGGGTACCTGTAATTTTTCGTATATACTGGTAGTTCGTCTGTGGTAGTGATTTTGTGTTTTAAAAGGTTAGTACTACTTAAGGGTTCGTTTTCACGTAATATAATTTCTGGGTAATTTTTTATTAATTTTATAATTTTGTCTCTTTCTTCCTCGTTCATGTGTTCTGTTCGAATTAGTTGAGGAATGGTTTCTATAATTTCTTCAAAATTTTCGGGACTATTGGTCGCGAATTTATCAGTTACTGTGTCTATTTCTTCCACTTCCATCGGCTCGGGGTGAATGACCATGAGCTCGTTGGAATAGGCTACGCATGTGCATTCATTGTTTTTTATATCGACTATTCTTTTTTAAAACTCTTATTAACTCTAATATATGTGTTACATTATTATTAAGAACTGCGGCTTCTGCGGGTCCATCAAGGTGACTCATTGCAGCTCTGAATAACAACCAATGATTACTATCTCTTTCTTTAATAGTTTCATTACAGTATATCGTATAAATATCTTCTATGGTGGAAATATAATTATGCAGTTTATAGGGTGTTCCGTCATAGCGGGGTATATATTTAAGGATTTCTACAGAAATAAGTTTGGAAATTAGCGTTTCATTCGGCATTTTGGAAGGATTGAAAAATTTGAAATGGATTTAGAAAGAACAATATGAGATACTCACAGGAGGATGATCTTGACTTTTCCGTTGTCTTCCTCTTCTTTGCTGCTTCCTGTTTCGGGGCAAATGACCACGTTGGTATACCACTGTTTCCTAATTAACGTGTTGAACGAGTTTTCTTAAAGTTGCCAAATTTACACGGGAATGTTCACAAGAATACAATTTAGAAACTTTTCGAGTCCCTGTTCGGGCGCCAGTTATGTTAATTAGAAATACTGAATGTTTTTTAAAAAAAATTATTTCGCACAAAAGTAACATACATCATAACTGCTTGAATAGTAAGAGAGTGGGATTACAAAAATCAGAGGTTTTATATAGTTATTCTGTTGACTCAGCTTTTCTATCTGAGTAGCGTGAGAATAGCTGCTGTAACTATCGACCTCTTTCTGGCTATCGTCCAAAAATTGGGCTATGGGCCTCAGGTTTATTCACACTCAAAAACAAATTAGTAATCCAAAAAATTACATATTTATTATTAATAATCACTTAGTTACATCATTTACATTACAATATTTTTAGCACGTGCAAGATAACTCCGAGTTCCGTTCTCACTGCTGCCGTCATGGCAGAGATTAAAAGGAACATTAAAATATAATCATACAATATATAAAATAAATGAATGCAGGATTACACCTTATTAAAAACTGATTAAATTCAGAAATATAAACATTCTGGAAAAGAATTATTTAATAATTTGATTTTTAATTCATACAAATTTCAATGTGGGTAGCCGCCACATTACTCCCCTCCTAGTTACTTCGTTACGAAATTATCTCTTATGTTTGAAAACGCAGAGGAGGATGGATGACTCGCCCTGAAGTGGTAGTGCGTTTACTTTTTGTGGATTTATCTTGATCTGTTGATTTAGTATGTTGGTTATGTGGAGGTTGTGGCGGTGATGTGACAGAGTGAGGATAGTCGTCATTTGTACTTGATGAATCTTCTTTTCTTAGGGTGTAAACCGGTTTTAAGTGGTCGATTGATACAGTGAGTCATTGTTCCTTATTTTTATAGTGTAAAATTTTTTGTCCCTTCGAATAACCTGATATGGTCCTTCGTAAAGTTTCTCTAAGGCAGATTTAACTCTGTCAATTCGAATGAAAACAAGTGAAGTGGTTTGTAAGTCTTTATGTATAAAAGCAGTCTTTGAGGACTTATGATGACTAGGTGTTGGTTTTAAGTTAATCATGTAACGTTTTAGATCATTTACAAAGGTCGGTAAGTCTTCTAAAGGTCCGTTTGTTTGTTGTTTTAGAAAGTCACCTGGTAAGTTCAAAGTAGTTCCGTACACCATCTCAGCTGTAGTTGAATTTGTGTCTTCCCTAAGTGTGCAGCGAAGGCCTAAAAGTATAGTTGGAAGTACACTGGTCCATTTCACCTTCGAGTGGGTTCGAATGGCAGGCATTCTTTAAGGTTCTGTGGAACCTCTCTATGTTTCCATTTGATTGAGGATGGTATCCAGTTGTTCGCACCATTTTTGCTCCACAAATTGAGGCAAGTGAACGGAACAACCCCGACTGGAATTGTCGTCCTTGGTCCGTCACAATTTGTAAAGGCACTCCAAAACGAGTGATCCAGTTATTATAGAACGCCTGTGCTACTGTTTCTGCACGGATGTCTTTTAATGGAACTACTTCTGTCCAGTTTGTAAAACGGTCTATACATGTTAGACAGTACATATTGCCATCGGATGGTGGTAAAGGACCAATTAAGTCGATGTGTATTACAGAGAAACGTGCATCAGTTGTTGGGAATGTCTGAAGAGGAGATTATGTATGTCTGGAGACTTTACTTGATTGGCAGGCGTCACAGGCTTTTGTCCAGTCTCGTATGTCTTTCTTAAGGTCAGTCCACACACATTTTGAGGATAGTAGTTTTATTGTTGGTTTTACACCAGCATGAGCCATATTGTGATAATGCCGGAAAACTTGCTTTCTGAAATTTTCAGGGATATACGGCCTGATGTTTGAGGTGGAGATGTCGCACCACAAGGTTGTGTTTGATAGTAGGCTGTATTGCTTAAATTTTAGAGTATCACCTGTCTCAATAAGGTTTTTCAATTCCTTGTCATTTGCTTGACTCTGAGCAATTTTTTCTTAGTCGATTTCAGAAACCTCTGGATGCGCGATAGAGTATCTGCAACGATATTATCTTTTCCACTTATGTGATGAATATTGGTTGTGTATAGAGAAATATATTGCAGTTGGCGCAGTTGTCTGGGGGGTGGCTTTCTCATTTCTCTGTTTGAACGCGAAAATTAAAGGTTTATGATCTGTAAATACAACGAAATGTTGGCCTTCTAAAAAATATCTGAAATGTTTTATAGAAAAATATAACTAAGAAGTTCGCGGTCATATGTACTGTATGCCTTCTCAGTATCATTAAGTTTTTTTGAGTAAAATGATATAGGTTTTCAACCGTTTTCTAATTGGCAGAGAGCACTTCCTATAGCGAAGTCAGAAGCATCTACAAATAAGGCTAATTGACTATTTTTACATGGACAAGATAGAAGTGCTGAGTTGGCGAGGGCTTGTTTGCATTTTTCAAATTGCATCCGAGCTGGCTCCGTCCATTCAATCAGTCTATTATCGTTTTTGTGTGATCTTTTTAGATATTCATTAAGAAGAAATTGATCATAACTGCGCGTCGCAAATGTCTTCTATAGAAATTAATCATTCCTAAGAAGGTTCTTAATTCTTTTATTGTTTTAGGAAGTTTGTAGCTTAAGATGACATCAACTCGCTTAGGATCGGGTTTTGTTTCTTGGGGTTATAAGATGTCCTAGGAATTCAATTTCAGTCTCTCCAAAACTCGATTTTCCAAGGTTTAGTCTTAGGCCAAACTGATGGAGTTTATAAAAAAGAATTCTTAGGTGATGTTGGTGTTCTTCTTCGTTTTTTGATGCAACAAGAATGTCGTCTAAATAAGCAAAACAAAAATCGAGGTCTTGTAGTACTTCATTTATAAAACGCTGAAATGTGCTTGGCACATTTCTCAGACCAAACGGCATAAAATTGAATTCGAATAGACCAAATGGCGTGATAACTGCTGGTTTTGCTTTGTCTTCTTGTGCTAAAGGGATCTGATAAAAGGCTTGATGAAGATCAATTTTTGAAAAAATTGTTTTTCCTTCCAAAATATTATTTACATCATCGATTCTGGGGATTGGATAGCGGTCACGGATCGTTCTATCATTGAGTCGCCTGTAATCTCCATATACTCGCCAGTGTTCGTTCTTCTTAGTGGTCATATGAATAGGACTGGCCCATTGAGATTTAGAAGATTGAACGATATTATGATTCAACAAGAATTGAAACTCCCTTTTGGCAATATCTAATTTTTTGGGATCCAGTCGACGAGCTTTTGAATGAACCGGAGGCCCACTAGATGTTAAATATATGATGTTTGACGTCATGTTTAATTTCTGACGAGGGCACTAATTTTGGTTTTGTTAAGTCTGGATAGTTCTTTAAAAGCTGTGCATACTTATTTCAAATATTGAGTGAACTAATTGTATCTTGAGTACATATCTGAGCGAGTGAGCCAATAACAGTTAATTTTGTTTTATTGTCAATAAGCTTTTTGTTTTTTAAATCCATTAAAAGTTCAAAAGTTTTGAGGAATCCGCTCCTAAAATAGCTTTTGAAACTTTTGCTACGTGATAAGGCCATTCAAAAGTCTTCCAAGTCCCAAATGTACTTGGAGACTTTAATGTCATAGGTAGGAAATTCAGAGCCGTTAGCTGCAAATAATTTAAATTCTGTGATTCTTTGTGTACCATATTTTGATGCTGGAATGACAGAGATATCAGCTCCGCTGTCAACCAGGAACCTGAATCCAGATGTCGATCTTTAATAAAAAGACGATTTTGTTGGCCTGTAGAGTAATTGGTGTCGCAGTTGGCCAAGTCTACGACTGCCTCTTCGCGTTTCCCTGCTCATTCCGCTTGGAATTTGGAGTACATTTTTCTGGTCTACGTTTTTATCGTACCGAAAATGGCCGTAACAATATTTACAATTAGCATTAAATGTGGGTCGTCCCCGACTTCGGCTTCTACTTCTAGATCTATTTCTATTCTTTATTTCTGTTTCAGGAGCCTGAATCCGTTGGCATAATTCGTTTAAAATTGATTCACTTATGTGAGTATTTTGGGCTATTTCGTCAAGTGAAGTAGGTATCATGTCCCACAGTTTATCGCCTATTTTGGCTAATTTTGTGAAATCACCCTCAGAAATTGTTAGAATATTTTGTATATCTGTTGGTAATTTGTCAAGACAAAGGATTTTTAACACTTTATCCAATATGTCAGTAACCGGCAAATAATTGCATTTTCCGTAAGATTCTGGCTAGGCTTCATATCTCCTAGTTCGAGATCACTAACGAGTTTTTTTATTTGTTTTTGCTCAGTTTCCTTAAATATATTTAGAAGCCGTTCTTTGGCTTTTGAGTATTTATTAGTTTCATCACTAGAGATGATATCCCATATATTTTCAACTAATTGTAAATCTAATTGAGCTAACAGATAATTAAATTTTGTTGTTTCTCTTCTTATATTTGCTAATTGGAATTGAGCTTCTACCTGACAGAACCATATTTCTGGTTTATCTACCCAGAAAGGAGGAATTTTAACACTAACCCTATCAAGTTCTGTTTTTTCTATGTCTATTGGTTTTTGATCTAAAGGCATGTTATTTGTTTTGTTATTTTACTCTAATTAATAATGTTTTGACTTACAGGTATAAAAGAATCCTGCCTGGTTAACTGTTTATTAGAATTTATTTTTGCTTAACAACAAAAACTGCAATTTTTTTGAAACCATCACTACACTCTTCTAGGATCTCTGGGTTCGAGACCGCTTCTATGGTTTGGCAAAAACCAAACATTTCGCAACTATCTTGGTATATATTGTAACAGTCTTCTTCAGTGTAGTATTGATTTATACGTTAGACCAACAAACTGGTGCTCTCTACCCGAACAGCCTCACTAGAGTATAGCACTGTTCTACTCGCTTTGTTGTTGCGTTTCATACGTTGGGCATATGATGGAGTACGGAGCACTCGCTTCCCCAAATAAAAATGTCGTCTGGAGGACTTTTCCTTCATGGGTTCTTCCGCCAGAAGTTTCCTTTACTGTCAAGTATTTAAGTGGATTTTTGGTGAGGGAGGGAGAAAAGAGGAAAAACAAAGGATAATGGAAAAAGAAAATATAGCAATCAGGGCAGTGAAAATTCGTGTCAGCAGGGCTCAGTGGAGATACCCGCAGACATTAAATTAGAAATAATTTAGAAAATTGTAATTACTGGAAATGGACTACGATATAGTAGCAGCCTGAAATCACAACATTAAATTATTCCAGAGTATAATGGAATAAATTCTCCACTGGTAAAGAAATTCACAACAGCAGACGTCGACAGTTTCCTGTAGCTGGCGCCAGTTGCTTCAGCGCTGCTGGATTCTACAGCGCAAATCCACGCGGATTCTCCCCTCTGTCAAACTCACTACCACGGGACGGACGAATGGGCCAGAGCCTTCAACTATGAAGCACTCAACTAGAGCTTCAGTCAGTTCTAAATCAATATTTGAGGAGGCCAAAAGCCAACATTCAAGAGGCCAAGATACAGTCTCCAAGCGGCATACAAGAGTCTATAAATAATTTTCAAGAATTCTACAATGCAACTTTCAAAAAGCAGCCAACTAGTATAACTCAGATCTCTGTCAAGAATCTTTGCTAGAGACGTTTCTATTACAATCTAGCCAAACTAGGTAATCGAATATTTGTACAGGCAAGGGTTCTATTGCATCAACGTCACTAATATCATTACTCTTCGTTCGGCCATTCAATTCTCTCTTTCGTAAACTTAATGCTAACTCAATATATAATACTGTCAGCACAGTGTCTGTGTGCTCATTCGTCATTGTATCACCACCATCCTACCCCACTGTAGGCAATTAGTTTGTTGGCTGTAGTTCAGTTGGCAGTAAATCCTGCAGTCCATATATATTTGAACATGTTCATGAATCGAACACGTTTAATTTACCTGAACTCATAATACATGCAATCATCTCTCAAAATTTGGCTCTTCACAATCACAATGGCTCTTCGCATTTCCATTCTTCAGTTCTTAAATCTGTCTTCCTCCATTATTGATTACGTCCATATTTCATCATCATGTAATATATCACTGTAAATTTTACGCTTTATAAGGTTGGCCAACGAACCCAGGAGTCAGGAAGGGAATTTTACACTTAAGCTGAGCGTCCTTCCATTAAATACACAACGCCCTGTATGACAAACACCTTTATTACAATAACAACCCAGTACAGTATTACAAATTACTCTAATTCAATCTCCCCCCCCCCCCGCATTGAAGTTACAAACATCTTTATTACAATAACAACCCAGTACAGTATTACAAATTACTCTTATTCAATCTCCCCCCCCGCATTGAAGTTACAACTTCTAGATTCTTTTCTACGAACTGCAAAACCTATTTACAATACTATGATGTTGCCTAAATGTAATCGGACCTTGAGTCATGAGATTCGCCCACCCTGCCACACTTTATTCTTTGCAAACTAATTACTCCCTTAACAATAAAATTCCTTACCCGACAAATAGACGCTATCATTTTAACTAACATTTAAAGCCCCGACAGTGAGGTTTTCCCCGCAATACTACTTACTACTTAAAATACAGTTATGACCCTTGACAATAAGAGTTTCTTACCCTCCGCTAAGTCATGATTACCTGTAGTATACCTGTGGTATTATTACTGGAACTATACCACCACCAAGTTATTACTGCTCACGCTGCCATAATATGTAGTACAATTACTTTTACTACTACTGGGTTATTATCCCCTTAAACAATGAGGTTTTCCCCGCAATACTACCTTACTATCTGAACACAATAATTACGACCCTTAACAATAAGAATCCCTTACGCTACATTAATACGTGACTACTTCTATTACTACAATCAGACTATCTTCTACCCTAGAACAGAGCCCTCTGTTCTTAACAATAAGTTACTACCTTAGTCAACCCGAGCTCGATCTCTGTTCACTATTGCACCCGCTGGTGCTCACATTCTCTCTCATATTCACTCTAAAGGAACTGGTGACACCCACCAACACTCCACAACCACGCCAGCCAGCACACTCCGTCCGTCTCCGATCACAGTCCGCACTAGAATGAATGCTTCTGACTGACTGGCCCCATTATTGTCGACTCAGTAGTAAACTAAGCTCGAAATTGCTACATTATTTTAACATCGTGCTAAGAGGCACTATTTCACAACTGCGCCAGACCGCTGTATTTTTTTTTTCAATTTTGAAAATATAGTTTGTTTTCAAACTTAATAAAATGTTTTATAAGGAAAATGTATGCTGGCAATATGGGAGTTTCCAATAAAACACCCAAACCAAAAAAAAAAAAAAAAATGTAATCTAGAAAGTAGAAGAAGGCAATTAAAAGTTAATAACGAATATTATCACAATTAAGCTCTATATTTTAGGTCTACATTATATTTAAAAAAAAGAGTAAATTAATAACAGTTTGGTCAAAATCCCCACATTGGTTGTGTTTATAATGAGTGCAAAGTGTTACTTTGGACTTTTGACTTGAGAGCTAAATTGCTAATTTTTTTTTTTTAACCTATACGGTACGCCCTTTCAAGGTTTACCAGGTAAAGCTTCCATCTGTAGCTAGATTAGTGTTTCTAATGTTATGAGCAGGCATGCATTAGGTACTGTGACGATGATTATAATTAGGAAGTTTTATGTATATTACAAATTCTGCTGAATAACATGTTTTTAAGTTATGGAAAAGTTTGGATGGATTTTCAGTTAGGTTGCTGCATTAAGGTAAGAATTGATATATATTTGTATATAAATTTAAAAATTGAAATATGGTGTGAAACACTCAAACGACTTTCTCTTTCTGCGATTGTACCAATTTGACAAATTTTCTCCAGTAGACGTTCATCAGCATGCAGCTGGCAATCCTATATATAGTCGAATCAGAAGTAGAAAATAAGAGAAATATATATTCTGTGAGGCAATTTAATTAAATGTTAACCAAAAAATTTACATTAATATAGTAAAGTGAGTACATTTAAACGTATAGTAAAGTGAGTACAGTAAACATATAGTAAAGTGAGTACAGTAAACATATAGTAAAGTGAGTACAGTAAACATATAGTAAAGTGAGAAATGAAGAATTGGCAACCTAGAGATAGAAAGAGCGAGATAGAATGTATGTAATCCGGCAGAGTGGATTGTGGCGTAGGTGATTAGCCTGATGGAATAATGATCTGCTATTGAGGTAGAATGATTGGCAGGTGTTAGACTGTTGGTGTATCATAATCATGATAACTGATAGATTAGGAGAGATTAATGATGTATAATAATGATGATAATATCGTAATGATATTGTAATGATCTTGTGACGTTAGACTGTGATTCTACTAAGACGATCACTGATCGACTAACATAGTCTAATGATGTAAAAATCATTTTGGACTTTTCTTACGTAGAAAGCCCAATCACAAGTCATCCACCTATACGTCACGCAAGGCGACCCAATACAACATCCTGGGGAAGTTAAGATCCTCCTACTCTACTGCTAATAGAATTAGGAAAGGGAATTCAGGACTGGTTGAACGGAAAAAAGAGACCGAGTTTTATACAGAGAGAGACAGTATATTCATCCTTCAAGAAGACCACACCCTGCCAGCCTAAGCTATCATGTCACTAAATTCTATTAGCCTTATTAGATGTATGTTTATTTTACCCTTATGTGACTAGTTTCTCTTGGACTGGTTGTTAAGTCCTTGCAGTATCCTATACTACTTGTATTAATATATTTGTGAAACGTGAGTATAGTTCAATCTACTCTAATTCTTATCCCGTCCCCGAAAATCCATTATTATCTGCTCTCACATAGAGAGGAATTGTCCGCTCACGGAAGATTTAGAACTTTGTGCGAATATTATGTTGCGACAATGCTGCAGCGAATATTATGTAGCCAATCGTTTGTGTAATGTGATATCGTTAATTATTTACTTCGTTTATTTAATACTCTGTTTTTGACTATTTTTATCATTAATGTACATTCGCTTCTGTTTCTAATTGAATTCTTATTTTGATTTGCTTTTATGCCAGAAATTATGCGACAAAAAAAATATTTTGTGAAAGCCATATATTTCACAGACACACACACACACACACACACACACACACACACAAATACAGACAATCTGCTAAAAACATTTTTTTCTTTATTCAGGGTGCCCCCAAATCATGAAGTCGGTGAAAACTCAGTTTTGAAAATCTGAAACAATCACAATACTTCCTCTTACTAGGGAGTGAAAAGAAAGTAATAATTAATGACTAACTACAATCCCAAGTGACTACATAAAACACGCACCCGCACGTGTTCACCTCCTCCACTTGTGAGTACCCATCCACCCAAACAATCACAAGATTTCCTCTTACTAGGGAGCCAAAAGAAAGTAATAATTGAAGACTGATTACAATCACCAAGTGACTACATAAAACACGCACCCGCATATGCTCATATCCTCCACTTGTGAATACCCATCAACCCA
>JAAEAF010006432.1:0-51300 GCA_011037195.1 Triatoma infestans | reverse complement strand
AAATATTGTTAATATTTTTATATTTTTAATATTATTATTTAATATTTTTTATTTAATGGTAAATTGTATAATAATAATATAAGTACATATATATTATAATATAAATAAAATTAAATAATATTTATGTGGAAACTTAATTTTCTTTAACATTAATCAAAATTTACTTTTAATTATGGTTTGTTAGTTGCTGCGCAGTGAATTACAAAGAGCAGAAGGTGAACTAGAAGATAGATGTTGGTCACCTCCTCCTGGACTTCAACAGTGGCTTCAACTTACACATGAAATAGAAAATAAGGCGTATGTTAAAAAGAAAATGTCAGCTGAAAAGCAACTTCAATCAGCACGTGAAGCGGTTTGTATTATTATTATTTAACTTTTTTAATTATAAACAATAATTTTGCACGAAAGAAAGAAAATGTAATTTTTGTGCTAAAATTCCAAAGAATAAAATTTAGTTGGCGATGAAGAAGCACTATAATCATCAGTGATTGATTTTCAAATTTTTAAAATATTTTTATTTTTATAGTTTTGTTGTGAAAATCAACGGAGATATAAATATATATTTTAGATGTTTTAGATTCATTTAAAAAAAAATTGTACTTTGTAGTTTACTTAACACTAAACAGTAGCTAATCATATTTTATTATTCTAAGTTAATTGATCATTTCGTGTGAGTTTGAGAAAATGGACTTGCTTGTATAGTCTATAACTACCTTTCAATGGGTAACATATTACTGCAATTAGTATTGTAAACGTATATATCTGTCAGCATTGCTTAATTTATCGAATTTTGCTGGATGCCTGGGTAGTTTTGCCGGTATTTGTCAAATTTTGCAGCTAGTTCTGGTGCCGATATTCCTACCAGTAGTGGGAATCCCGTCATATATTTAACCCGACTGTCTAATACCGTCTTTTTCTGCACGTTTTGGTTTTTTTCTTCGTGAAAGCTATCATAAATATAAAATTTATAAGATGATAGTTTCTGTAATCGAATTGTTAAGGCATTTATTGGACTTTAACATCTTAGAATCTACCAATGTTGCGACGTAGGCGCGAGCTCCATAGAATAGTTATGTAGATTTTTCAGAAATTAGATGTAGAAAATACGGGTGTTCTGTTGCTAATAACCACACTAAAAAGAAGTGGAGCACTCGAAAAGAAAATTATAATAATTTTTTTTTCATCATTATGTAATAATTTATTTGTCGACGTGGAGTTACATTCTTCTTTAAATAAATTAAGGATTTTTATTTTTTGAAATCTAAAGAAAAAAAAAAATTAAATATTATTTAATTTTTATTATTTTTTTAGTTTGAATAAATAAGATTGATATCACATGTTTCTTCAAACAAATACTAATAAAACCTTTAGGTAATACTTGAATCTGACGATGGGAACCGCGATATGCTGGTCCCTCGAACAGTAAAATCGCTCATTGGCAGGCCTTAGCCCCTTGTGCTGTTGCGCAAAGGGCTTTGCTATCAGTCTAACCAGGGCCGGATTAAGCCTCCAATTGATCCTAGACAAAATATAAATCTGGCCACATTTATATAATTTTTTGATTGATCTTGGCAACTTAGGCCAGCAACCAGAGGAGTCTTTATTATGAAGTAATCAGATTTCTGTATAATATCATGAATGAATATGAAATATGCCATGTCTATGTCGGGATTTGAACCCATGTCCTCATGGTTAATAGACAGGTACACTGGCCATTTTCACAAGATTGAATCCGGGCCCCTACGAATTACAGGCCTTAGACATTCGTCTTACTCGTCTGTTGGTTAATCCGGCCTTGAATCTAACAAATTACAGTGTTCATTGTTGGAGATGAAAAATGAGGAAAGATAACATCCATCATTTACGGGGTGAATGTTAACATTAATATCCCAACAGCTTAAAGTAGTTCTCTTTGATATTTTACAGTTTTTTTTTAATTAACTCTGTAATTTATAAATTCTCTGAATTATGCCTATATCCGTGGTAACGACTGAATTAACTTTTAACTACTACGTTGAAATGCGCATTCAGAAATAAAATGAACAGCAGAAATATGATTTTGTTATATAAAAATTTGACTATAATACATAGGATTTGCGAAGGAAAGAAAGGGAGCAATTATAACAATGACGGTGATATTTCTAACGTTTACTTCAATAAAGATGCAAAATTCTACTATTATATAAAATAAATATATCAATATTATTACAGATCTTGTATAATTAGTAAATTAAAATTTTTAATTCCTAGATATGTTTATTGAGTTTATAGCTGGTATGGAGTTCTAGTAATAAGGGTTCTAATTGAATACAGATGCTTTCAAGACGATGGAAGGTAATAGATATATGAGGCTAAACCGAAATTCGATGTCTCGGTAAATCTAGGTTAGCTAGTCAGTCACAGTCGTTCCGGCAGAGCCATTAGAGATCATCTTAGACAATGCTGAGATCTTAAAGTGGAGGATATACTTCCTGGGTCGTATCTTTTCAGGAGACAAATAGCTTTCATAGCTCCTACATTAATTTCAGGCTGATATAATAAGATATTTTGGGGAACCCTGACCGAAGCCGGGCAGCCAAAATAACATCCTTCTTTTTTAGGTGTCTGGGTACTCAAGTATAACGAGCAACGGATCGCCTAGCTGATCGTGGATGACTCTTCCAAGGGCCCTTAGGGACCGGGAGCTCTTTTGCGATTTGCCTTTATGAGTTAAATTTAATGGTTGGAAACCCCTGACAGAAATATTTTATCAATAACAATTCGCCTAGATTTACTGCAGGTATTCATTAAATTTGATGGAATAATTTCCATCAAAGCCGTAGGTCCATTAGAATGATGTAGATCTAAGGCATAGGCCAGGTAGGTGACAGCTTTTGCATATCAGGAAGAAAAGGAAACGCACTGGACTTGTGTTAATGTGAAAGGCTTGTTTGACTATGGATTTATGCAGCAGTTACTCTCCATACTATTAAATCATCAAAAAGATAGGACTGATCTAGAGTGATCTCTAAATGAAGGGTCTCAATTGTAGACTCATTGGAGTCGCATAGGCGTCGGTCATCCCATTTCTGAAGTTTTTGCTCAATTGTATGCTCTCGTAAAAGCTTGTTAACATTTTTTCTAAGTATGGAACAACGGTTTTTGTCATTACTTATCATTGTAACTTTTAATTTCAGATTAATGATAAAAACTGTTTTGCATATATATTGCAATGCGGGATTGCTTTTATTTAAAAAATAAAAATTTATCAATTTTTTCACTGCATTAGCAGGAACAGTTTGACTGACAAGCAGCAAGAATGGTTTATGGTTTCAAACAAACAGCTACTATTACGTGATTTAAGATAGCAAGATTATTTGAGAACAACTTTTTCGAATGTAGTTTTATTGATTGTCCATTATACTCTAATTCAGGGCTTTCAAACTTTGCCCATTCTCATGCCCTTTTTACCGAGAATGTTATGGATCCTGTTCCTAACATATCTACATAAAATAAAATAATAACTAATATTAAATCAAAGAAATTTAATTCTTAACAATTCTTTATTATAAGTTTACACTTTTTAGCATTTGCTAGAACAAAAGCAAGTTTACCTACATATACTTGTTTATTTTTTCATCAAGATGGATGAATATGAATGGATTACATAAATACTTCAGTATGCGTTTTTTTTTTCAGAGTTATTCGATATTTTTATTTTACCATAGTGAAATTTTTCTTCGCATAAATAATGTACAAAATGGTAGAAGGGTGTTTAGGGAACTACTGTAGAAATTGTGGGAAGTTCTGTTCTAATCCTGAGCCAAAATTCATTTTACGATTTCTTAAAGAGTTCTTGTTTTAAACCGTGCTGATTAATAACTTGCCGAAGTCTTCTTGAGCATTTTATGGTAGATAAATGCTATTTTTTTACAAATTTCGAAATTTTGTAAACTCCATACTGTGATGTTACTGGAGGTGGTGCGGTTACGCGAGGAAGGGTTTGGGGCGGCTAGGATAGGGGTGAACATTTAATCACTCATCTATTTAACCAACTAAAGTACTATTTAATCCATTGAACAGAAAATTAGTACTTTGAGAACTACTCTTTTGAATGCAGTTTTATTCCATGGTGCTTTATTACATCATTAACTATGGTGATTTATTACACCAGTTTTCTATAGTGTTCTATTACATCAAATCTAGGGCTAACTTTACTACAGGGCCACACATTCACACATAGAATTACATCATATCGTATTTACAATATCTACTAGTAGTGGTTATCTACTAATAGTTATATTTTGTTACTTTCTCTGATTTTTTCCCAATTTTGTTTTACAGGTGTTAATTTGTGTCTTACACAGTTAATTACACTAATTAATTTAGTCTATCAGTTACACCAGTGTCGTTGAGGAGGTGATGTGGCGGTGTTGACGGGACGGGTCAACACAGAGGGACAACAGACAGTGTACCTGATCTCCCTCTAGGATCTGCTGCGGTCGTGTGATCGAACTCACTTCGTAATGCTGATAAATTGCCTGGCCAATTGTATTACGGGTACCGTTATATTACTTCTGGCTTACTGTAGTAATGCGTAACACGTGTATTATGAACGTTTTTTTTCTTAGGTAGCTCCCTCACGGCGCCTCACCGCTCGCAACAAACAGAAGGAATGAATGAATCCTCTCTCCAGCCCCTCTCCCTCGCGCGGTCGCTCTCCCCTCCACTCTACTGCTTTCCTTCGCCACCGATAGCAGCACTTCCGTGGTTCACCTCACTCACTGACTCGTATGCATCTACTGCTACCTACTAATTACTTCACTATTACTGATGCAACGTCACACCCCCCCCTCAAGACCGGAATAGGGGAGCCTTTTTGGCCATAGGTCGGGTTGACTGGAATGGTATGGAGGAAGGAGGAATCAATAGGTTGGGAGTTCAGTTGGAGCATGGTATGTTTTCAACTTTGTCACATGCCACTGGCCCGCAGGCCAGAAAACGCATTTTTTCCCCGCATGGTGGCGAGCTGGTAGATGGTAGGCGACAAGACTTTAATGATTTTAAATGGCCCCTCATAGCGCGGTCCTAATCGTGCGCTATAATGTTTTGCAGCTGAGGATAATGTATAAACCGTATGTAATACTAAGTCATCAACATTGAACTTTAACTTTCGGCGGTGACGGTTATAATTGCAAGCCTGGCGATGACTAGCTTGAGCTAAGTTTTCCTCCGTTTGGGTCCGAATATTCAGCAAGATATCAAATCGCCGCGCCCACTTTTGTGGAGTCTCAGACTTGCTAGGTAAATTTTGGGATATTCTTTCTCTCCAAGTATTAGGTTGGGGCAATTCCCGGTCAAAATTAAGGAAAGCGGGTGAATACTCGGTGGATTCCTGCCAAATCGAATTTAGAGCGAACGTAAACTCCGGTAAGTACCTGTCCCAATCACGTTGGTTTTCGCTAACGAATGTAGTTAGCATTGGTTTGTCCGTTCTATTCGCCCCGCACAAAAATACGCCCAAAAAGCATCTTAGGGCCCGAATATTTTTGGGAGTTGGGAATTAATGGATACACGCGGTCTTTTCGGGGTCGGTTATGCGAACCTTCGTTTGGTTATGCGAACCTTCGTCGGTTTTGCATACGAAGGTATACGACCTTCGTTATCCACAATAAATCCCAAGTATCGCAGTTCCCGGCAGCCAAATTCACATTTGTTCTCATTGATCTTCAGGCTGGCCTTCCTCAACTTCGTCGAGATTAACTCCAAATAATGGACATGTAAATCGAAGTCGGGCTAGCAATGAGGATGTCATCTAAGTATGCAAAACAGTAAGGAGCCATACTCAGGTCGATGATGGTATCCATGAGACGCTGGAAGGTGGCTGAACCGTTGGTTAACCCAAAGGCCATACGCAAGAAGTGATAGTGCGCCTTTCCTGGAACACTAAAGGCGGTAACCTCCAGACTTTCCGGGTCTAAGCGGATCTGCAGATAGGCCTCTTTCAGGTCGATTTTTGACAGAAACTGGGCTTGCTGGAGCCCATCCAGCAAACTGGTCCTGTTGGGAAGGGGGTAAGCATCTTTAGGTGTAACGGCATTCACTTTGCGGAAGTCGATACAGAAACGGAGAGAACCATCTGGCTTCTTGACCATTACCGTGGGAGAGCTCCACAGGGGCTCCGAGACCGAACAATGACCCCTTCAGCCAGAAGACGGTCCACCTCCTGACTTGTAGCCATTAATATCTTTGGTGAAACCGGGTAAGGCTTTTGTCTGATCGGTTGCGCATCCCCCACATCAATTCTATGCGAAATTCTCACTGGTCGATCAGGTATTCCTTTTGCAACTGTTCATTGAACCACCCGTTTTAATTTTAGCACCTGTGTTTCGTTCATTGCCTGAATACCTGCCACGTTCACTCCAAGGTCTGTCCGATTGGGTAAAAAGGAGAATTTTTGTCCTGGCTTGTTCGCAAATGAATATTCGTTCGTATTCGAATAAATGATTAATCCGATTTCTTGGATTACATCGAGCCCAAGAATAATAGGACTAGAGAGTCGCGCTAGTAGGTAGAGCGTTAATCTTCAAGGCTGGTCTCCCAACATAACGGTTAGGTCAACGTACTGCGTGATCACCTCTCGAACCCCATTTGCAAGCCGAATCTGAATGGAAGTAGTATGTTGAGGGCTTGCTTTAAGTTTTAACTTAGGCAGATAATCCGTCGCTAAAAAGAACATACTCGAACCCGTATCAACTAGAGCTAATAAACGGATGTCTCCAGACCATACCGCTATGTGCCATCTTTAACCACCATCAGCGACCTGGGCAATCTGGGGTCCCTGGACGTACTTGGTAGGGTAGCGGGTTCGGACCCATTATGCGCTTCCCTCGCGCATTTCCCGCATCACAGCGATTGCACAAATCTGTTGATAATCTTTGGTTGCCGCAATTCCTGCAAAATCTTCGACGCGGAAGTTGACAATGTTCAAAAAAGTGGCCGGTCTCGCGGCAGTTCAAACAGCGTCGAGAGGTATAAGCTCCCTGCCTCCCTGCCGGTCGTGACTTCGTATTCCTTAACAGTGTCGTAGGTCCTACAGAGGAAAGTACAGGCTCAGTCTCAGGTCCATAACTTGTGGCACTGCAGGCTAATTCCGGTATTAAGGCTTGTTGCCTCGGAGGCGGAGGTCGATAACTCTGCCGCTTTTCCTGCCAGAGTTCAAACTCACGCCCTAATTCGAGAAGTTTTGGTATAGTAGTGGCTTCTGCTCTACGTACAAATGGGATGTAATCTGGGTGCATGTTTCTGAGGATAAATTTGATCTGGGTTTCTTCACTTGGTGGAGGCTCGAGCTTACTCATAAGGGTGCATAAAGCGACTACAAAATCGCTGATGGGTTCCTTTAGTCCTTGCGTCCGAGATCTAACTTCCTGTTCTATCCCGTCCTGATAGTCCGCAGCAATATTCAATCTCCTGAAATCACGCACGAACGCATCCCAGGAACGCCAGTTGGGTCGGTTGAGCCGATACCACTGCAACCGCAATCCCCCCAGTAACCCCGGCAAACATTCCAGTAGTAGATCGCGGAAAAGACCATATGCAATGCAGTTCTCCTCCAGGCGTAGCAAGAATTCATCCGCACTGAGCTTGTTGGAATTATTGTATGTGATATCCCATTTTCTCACGATCTGCATTACAGAGAAGGTAGGAGGATTAGAGGAAAGCGCTTTAGTCTCTGGCTTCAAGGACGCGACTTCAGCCCCCGGATCCGGCCAATCATCACGGAAAAAATCTCGAAGTCGGGCGCGTAATTCTAGCAAACTGCCTTCCTGACTTAACTTGAATTTTCGGCAGACGCTCAATAGTGACTCCCGCTTAAGCACGTAAATCCATCCACCCGGTGTCACTACTTTTCTTACCCGATAGTTCCGATTTACCAGCGGATCCGGAAATTCTGGCTCAGTTTTACCTTCAGTCATAATGCTCGGGACAGTGGAAATATTTAGAGAACTTCCTTTAATATAGCTTACTTTAACAGTAGTTTATTAAACTACCAAGTTTTCCCCCTCTTTGATTAAATTCGTTCCAATACTCCAACAATCACTTTTCCGTAACTAATAATTTGTGCAATAATTAATAGAGGTAATTTTTATACTCAATGGTAAGTAACAATTTAAATAATAAATCTTTCAATTACTATTCAAGAGTTCTCGACTATTACTTTTGTTTTTTTTTTAAAAAAAAATTATTTTTTCTTTCTTATTTATTATTAACATCTATGAAGATAAACAGGAATGTCAGTAAGGGAAATGGAAACAGGAAAAAAAGAATTTTTACGAGAATTATTTAGGAGGGAAATTTATTATTACTGAGGATCAGTTATATACACTGCACTTGACCCAGAATAAATTCGAAGTTTTAAGAGAAGAATGGTATGAACTAAATACTCAAAATAAACATTACAACTATTGCAGTTGAGATCTTCTTATTTACTATCTAACAATCATGCAACAATAATAAACGGTCAAAGTACGCCCAATACCACGCCAGCACCCACCATACGGGCATTCTATTACTCTCAACACTAACTCTATTTCTCTTCTCACTTGTTACTTTAGTATATATTATCTATTTATTATTTAGAGTAGCCCCACGTTAGGCGCCAAAATTGTGATATTACCGGAGGTGGTGCGGTTAGGCGAGGAAGGGTTTGGGGCGACTAGGATAGGGGTGAACATTTAATCACTCATCTATTTAACCAACTAAAGCACTATTTAATCAATTGAACAGAAAATTAATACTTTACATCAAATCTAGGGCTACGGCTAACTTAGCCACTACAGGGCCACACATTCACGCATAGAATTACATCATCTACTAGTAGTGGTTATCTACTAATAGTTATATGTTGTTACTTTCTCTGATTTTTTTCCAATTTTGTTTTACAGGTGTTAATTGTGTCTTACACAGTTAATTACACTAATTAATTTAGTTTATCAGTTACACCAGTGTCGTTGAGGAGGTTGTTGTAGCGGTATTTACGGGAGGGGTCAACACAGACGGACAACAGACAGTGTACCTGATCTCCCTCTTAGGATCTGCTGCGGTCGTGTGATCGAGCGCACTTCGAATGCTGATAAATTGCCTGGCCAATTGTATTACGGGTACCGTTATATTACTTCTGGCTTACTGTAGTAATGCGTAACAGGTGTATTATGAGCGTTTTTTTCTTAGGTAGTTCCCTCACGGCGCCTCAGCGCTCGCAACAAACAGAATAAATGAATCAATCCTCTCTCCAGCCCTTCCCCTCTCGCGCGGTCGCTCTCCCCTCCACTCTAGTGCTTTCCTTCGCCACCGATAGCAGCACTTCCCTGGTTCACCTCACTCACTGACTCGTATGCATCTACTGCTACCTACTAATAACTTCACTATTACTGACGCAACGTCACAATCCTTGTTTTACTTGCTATTTTGTAATTGATGAAAATTAACATTTGTTACAGTTTACAACAGCTTCAATGCTTTCATTTAATGAAACATAATTACTTTCTTTTGCTCCTAGTAAGGGAGGTATGGTCATCGAGTGATTTTTCACCGGAAAACATTAGCGAATGGTGTATGTGTGTAACGAATGTCTCAAAAATGGAAAATCGCAGGAACCTCAAACGTTATATTCCTTTTAGGTACCTCCATACAAATCTTTCGGGCAAAATCAAGCAACCGGAAGTGCGACTTTACTAAATTTGTTTTAAGTATATCGCGATTTTCTCAAAAACGGGTCTAAAGATTTTCTTTAAACTGTGAATACTATCTACACAGATGAAATCCTATCAAACAATTTCCTCGGGAAGATTGATTTTTTTGGGGGGTTTCTGGGGGAAACAGAACGTTACGCTTCCCCCATAAAATACCACTTCAATTCAGTATATGGTTCTACTACTTATATAATATTAATTTAAATTAGAGGCGTTGTTAGAATTCCAAATTTGAAGAAAATCTGTAACCGGTAGTGCGACTTTACAGATTAGGTTTTTTGAGATTTTTAGATTTTTCTCACTCACCCGTCAAAAAATGTGACACATATTTTTCTATATAAAAACACAATAACTTTACTTTGTACTAGGTTTGGTATATAGAACAATGGGAGACTGTTCTCTTCAGAAATAAATCGCGATTCGGTCTTTATTCTTCAGACGGTCAAATTCGTGGGTAATGAAGGCAGGGGGGAGGGCGCTTCATTCAATTTACTACTAGCGGACGTGCCCTTTCAATGACAGTCACTTATGGTATGATGTGGGATAAGTTTGAAGGCCCGCACCGAGTTAATTTGGACATGCCCGCAATGACCACTGCTAGGTGTGTTGAAGTTTTTCTAGAGGCACTCATACCGTTTGCTCAATTTATGGGGAACAGTTTCATGCTAATGTATGATAACTCCAGATCACACCCAGCCAGAGTTTCATCCGCTTCTTGGAGGAAGTTCATATAAATGTGATCGATTGGCCTGCACATTCTCCTGGCATGAATTCTGTAGAACATCTACGGGACATGCTCAAAAGGCTTGTTAGAGCTAGTGATCTGTCACCAACTACTGGGCAAAACAGCTACGCATTGGTATACAAGAAGAATGGGATGCTGTTCACAAGTGACCATTCAAAACCTGATTGCATCGATGCCCCGCCGAATCAAACACCTTAGTATTGCCTGAGAAGGCAATACCATGTACCAGTAGCTGAAAAAAATAAAAAAAAATATATTAAAAATTTTGTAAAAACTTTTTTAATCTAAAAAGTTAACACTACAAGATATTATTTAACAGCGAATTATATTAAAAATAAATTGTTGCAATAAATGTTATTTATTAATGAAAAACTAAGTGACCCATTCTTGTTTGTGGCTGAGTATAGAAATAATAATTTATTTAAAACATTTTTCAAAAAAAAAAAAAAAAATTTGAATATTTTGCGGAATTTGTGGCGTTAAATTTTAAGTTATATGCAGTTGATTCAGTGTTTTTGGTGCTTTCTGCTTAGCCAGAATATTAACACTTCTCTATCTGCCAAGTTTAGTAGGCAGATACTTGTTCCTTTGCTACCTCTGTATTTATGTTGGGACAAATATGTAAAATATGAGTTTAAAAAAAAAAAATTATCATTTTATATATAATTGTACTAAGATGAGTGTGTGTGTTTCACACCAGATTTTTTTTTCTTTACTTTTCATTTCTTCATTGCTTAATTTATATTATAAACCATATTATTTGTTGAAATTTCAAATGATGTATATATATTATAGGAATAATCTGAAATTATGGCAATATTAATAAAACATTGGCATAAGGAATATCTTCCGTCTTCGCCCACTCGTCTGTTTCAAATTTCCTTAGCTCTTTTTGTTTATTTTTTACACAGTAATATGTATCTTCTATTTTTCTTATTAATTCTGTATAGTTTTTTGTTTGATAAATGATTCCTTGTAATTTATTTGATTAATTTTTTTTAGTTTGTTTTAAATTATTTGGTTTATTTGCAATGTCATTTATTATTCCTTATGTTGTTTGAATCTTTTTGCAAATCAGAAAATATTTTTTAATCCACTCATTTCCCTTCAGTTTTGTTTAATTAGAATGCTAACAAATAGCGTGGTGATTTTGCAAACTATTTTGGGAGTTTTTTTATTATTTAACGAAACTAAATACATACCTGTTTTTGGATTGCTTTTGGAAAAAAAATAAATAAAAAGAAAAGGCCAGCTGTGATGCATGCAAACCCATACGACCAATTTATTCTTATATGATTTAATTATTCGGTTACACGAATAAATTCCTTAAGATGTAATTGACAGGAAGTAAAGTATTTTATACATATTTTGTCTCTAAGTCAAATCTTCATGCTAGGTATAGGTTTGACACCATTTTTCGCCTCCATTTTGTGCTGAGGTACATACATAATGTTTTTATTAGGTTTATTTAAAAAAAAAAAATATAATAATAATTTAGAAATCCTTTTTTCTTTTTTTATATATTAAATGTGTAAATGAGTTTTATTTCTAGGATCCTATCGCTGTATATATCTTTGGATTGAGCAAGGAAATAATCAAGAACATCTTAGAACCTGCTTAGAAATATCGGAGTTTTAAATTAGGTAAATTTATGTTGGATCAAATATTTCATTGTGTCATTCAAGTACCCTTCATTCCTTTTCATGTTTAATGAGCATGTGGCTATTGATAATATATTAAAAATAAATAAATCAATAAATATAAATAAAGAAGCACAGCTTGGCAGGCACGGTGTCTTTTTGGATAACTAAAAAAAAAAAAAGTCTTGAATCTGTTTATTTGAACTAAAGGTTTATTATCTGTGTTTATTTGTCTTGAGCGAGCGTATACAACGTTACGTTTTCGCTCGTAATCCATTTTTTTTTTCTTATTTTTATTTTTAATTTTATTTTAAAATGGACATTTGTTAAGAAGCATTGCAAACCTTCCTCCATTCTTTCGCTTTTAACTAGAGGCTTGATCCGTTTGTCATGGATATTAGGGTAAATTGTTTTTTTATGTTGTTTCTTTTTAATTTTCGAGCCTGGTGTTGCTGCAAAGCTTTTGTGCATTTCTTTGTATAGACAATATTCCTTGCTGTTTATCATGATTCTACTTTTCTTTAAAAAATATTGTTCAATGTATTTTTCAATACTAACAATTTAGTCCGAAAATCAAAGTTTAAAAAATTAAAACTGCTTTCAGTTTACTTTCGTTTGATTAAAAATTCAATATACAATTTTTATAGTTCCTGCATTTTCACTAGCTGCAAACTGAAGATTCACACAAACCAGTTTTTTTTTTTTTTTTTTTTTAAATTACTACGGGCATGAATGAAGCAAAATTTATAGTTTTGTTCTGCATATATATGTTGATATTTTGTGTAAGCCGTCATTTTAATAAACCTCTATGATTTTTTTTTTACCTAATTTTACTCTATTTTAGCGCTTGCGACGTCTCAAAGGAAGTAAATGCTGTAAGGCTACAAGTTGACCCTTTATAATTCCCATTTCATCTTACTATTGGAATGTGCCATTTATAAACGGTATTTCCGTTCCCGCGTTAAACTCATCTTTCTTACCAAATTTTCTTCAGAATGGATCTGTAGCAAGTCCGATATTGTGACTTGAAGTATCTGTGTTCTCCAACACCTCCCATTCGAGGGTGTGTTTTTTATTAACTAGTTTATAACATATATAAAAAATAATATATTAGATCCCACAGAAAAGTCTGGACCAAAATTCAACCGCCAGGCCACTTCGTTTGCAATTCTGTCGGCTCCTGTTTCCTGAAATAGCTCTCGGTGCCGACACAAACTTAGCCGTAGCTTGACTTGGTTTGCCAATGGTTGTAGAGTTTTAGTATCTATTTGCTACTTTTGATATGATACAATCCGACTTCAAGGCTTCAGTACGGTCTGATTGTCAGAGAAAAGAACTTAATCTTCTACTCTTGATCTGATTAGTTTTAGTAACTTATAACGTTTCAAGTTTCAGCCTGGAAGAATGATGGAACTCTCTAATCGGAGACATATTGATGATTGTAAAGGCATTCTTTACAAAAGTGCCAGCCCCACCACTAACATTGACGTTCATCCGATATGTACCCCTACAATAATAGCTACTTTCATTCTGTGGCCATATATTATTTATAGTGCACGGCTTTTATAAAACACGGCTTTGGATGTTTGATCATTCAATAGAATTTTTAATAACTAATTTGAGATCATATCTAGTCTCAGTACTAGATTGCCGACCTTACAATTCATTCAAGCAATGGAGCTGTATAGTCAAGTCATCTGTACAAACGACAACATCATTTCTGCTTGTGGATTTTTAGATGTGATAGTTAAAATTCACGTCCGTAATTAATATTGAATATGATATGGACGTAGTTTCATCAGATCTAGTCCCATTAAGAGGGGATATTATCCATTTCCCTAATTATAAACCGCCGTGTTTTATAAAAGTACTCGTTTGTATATAGATTGTTTTTAACCCCCACTCCCTTAATTTTTTTTTCAACCCAATAGACTCCATAACTATTATTCAAGTTCTGTTTTGAACACCAAAATAAAAATATGTTCACACTCATAAAACTTGGAATTTATTTTATTTTTTCTAATTTTATAGACATCCTTTCATTCTTTTTATATAATTTTGCACTGATATTCAAAATATGCGAGACTTCCTACAAAAATTTCTCGCTGTTTTAATTAAACAACAGTTGTTTTTTATTTTTTATTTTTTTATTGTTGCCTGGCGAAGATGGATGATTTTCTCTAAATAAACAGTTTTATTTATTTGTTTTTTATTGTTTTTTTTTTGAAGGCTTAATGTTTATTTTTGCTTTTTAAGACCATTAATGTATTCCATTATATGTATTACTGTAAAAATCAGATCAGTTATTTGTATTCTTTTTTTTAGAAGACGAAACATATTTTTACAATTTTTTTTGAATTTTTTATCAATTATGTATTTTAGTGCATTTTGTAAAAATATTTTTGGTCAGTCATTCACCAACCAGTTAGTTTATGTTGGCTATACCATAATCACCTTATACTGTTATGTCTGTTTACTCTGTAAAAAAAAAAGGGGAAAAAAAAACAGAAGTTCCTCAAAAACCAATTTATGACTTACTTAGCTATTTTTTACATATTTGTTCTGACATATTCGATTGTGTTTGTGGGAACAGCATTTAAAAAAACGAATGGAATTTAAAATGTTAAAACTAATTTATAAAAGATGATAACATTTTATTAAAGTACATTGAAAATAGCCGAAGTGATTGTTTGATAGAATCAAATAAAATGTTAATAAACGCATTATTAATTAGTAAGGCAAGGGTTAGTAATTAGTAAGGTTCCACCATTAGGTGGAACGAAGCATGCATTCGATTCTGAGAAAGTTTGGCCAGTTTATAGCAACTTCTGAACTAATGATAATCAGACAAGCACATAATTGTTCAAATATTTTTTCAGAATCCGTTTGTGTGTTTGAGATAGATAGATAGATAGATAGATAGAGAACAGCATATAAAAAACGAATTATGACAGAAATTCAAACTTGATATTCAATTTAGTTATCCATATTGCATATAGCTATCTCCGGTGGATCTAAGAAGAAAGATTTTTTTTTTCGTTGAATAAGTTGCTTTTATATTGTGAACAAACCATTAACAATCTCAACCAGACACACAATTTTTCTTCTTTTTTCCTGATATATCCGATTTTGTATGTGCGGTCAGCATAAGAACGAATTATCGTAGAATTATAAACTTTATATACATTTAGCCATCTTCGATGGATTCCGACTCGAAGTATTTTTTCCAGATTTTCTTTGGACTTTGTATTTACACACACACACACACATATATATATATATATATATATATAAATACATTTTATTTGAAACGTATTCCTAAAAAATTGACTTTTAGGGGGTTTCTGAGTAGCTGTGATGGCATTATCCTTCTCTAAAGTGCCGTTTTAATTTATAGTTCATTTATAAAATACAATAAAGGCAAAATAAGTGCCACAATAGACCAACGGGGTAGTGGTGGGGTAGCCAAACCCCATAGAATGCAATTAAGTAGTTGTAAAAAACTATAAATTTAGTCGTAAGAACCATTTTATTTCAGCTGAGAAGTGCAATAAATCAGTTGTGTGAGTGTTATACATACTAGATTTTTTTTTTCAAATACAATTATTGAAATTAATGTTGGAGTTTGCTAATTACAGTTCATGATTTCTAGTTATTAAAGGAACTGGTGTGAAACCACTGTTTTGCATTTCATACCGCACTTCCAATTAACCATTTTTTTTCAACTTGAAATATATACTATTTTATTTGTAATTAAAATTTATAAGGTATTGGAAGCCTAACGTCATAGCTCGCCTAAAACCCTGCAAAAATTAATTTTTCCGGAAATACTTCCTCTTTCAGTAAGTAAAAGAAAGTTGTATAAATTAAATTTTAAATTCATATGATTTGAACGGAATAACATTTTTTTTTTTTATATATTTTTACTTTCTCATACTCCTAGTGTAGAGAAAGAAGTGTCGTGTGAAATTTTCGAAATTAGGTTTCCACCGGAAATACATGTTTTGAGGTCCCGTGAGTGTGAAAAAATAGTTTCTGTATATGTGTCTGTGTTTTAACAAAATATTTAAAAAACGAAAAAATCTGCATTGAGGAGAAAGTCGTGTGAGTGTTTCACACCAGTTTTTTTTTTACGTTCAATTTTTTCAAACATACTTGTGTCTGTCTAATCAACGATTATATGTTTGTTGCAGTGTGAAAAATTAAGAAAGAAACGTTCTAGTTTAGTGGGAGCATTTGTGTCGACGCATGGGAAATCCATCGATGAAGTTGACCGAAGTATTGTTGAAGCAAGGTGATTTATTTATTTGTATTTTTTTTTTCCTACGTTGATTTGATAAATATATTTTTTTTAAGAAAACAAAATATCTTGAATTTATTGTGCTCTGATTTTTTTTTAACTTTATTAAGGAAAATTTGTATTCATACATACCCAAGAATATCGGCCTTCTTTTAGTTTGCTTATGTATGGTAGTGTAAGATTAAAATTTATAAAAAGTTCAAGTTACTACTTGATTGTTTTTTGTTGATAGAAAAAAAATAACCACACAACACTTACGCATAATAGCATTATGAAAAGTATTATTCCTCAATTTTATTATCATTAATATTTCTATTTTAGAACGCTACTAAATGAAGTTACTCAAGAACTAGCTGAAAGAGCGCACAGGTGGAAGAAAATTGAACTACTTTGTGGGTTCAACATTATAAACAATAGGGGATTCAATGTATTAGAATCAGAATTATACAAAGGAGTGGTTAATGGACGTTCACTAGGATCTAAAGGTATTATTTGTCATAGTTCATCAATTTATGATGCTTATTTTAGAATTTATTTTTTTTAGGTTAAACATTAATTAATGTACATTTTAATTATTTTGGTCACAAAATGGATAATAAGGATAAGTAAGTTTTTAGTTTTTTCTAATAACTAATACTTAAGAAATACTTTTTTCTAAATTTCTGCTTAAAATCAAAGTATCAAGGACTTTTAGATATTTTTTTTCGTTAAACTCGTATCTACACCGTTACTATTCAGTCAGTTCGACTAATTTTTATGGTTTAGCTCCTCAGCTCTTGCAGTTATAACATAATTTCATCAAAAATTTGATTTTTCCAAAAATAATATTTAAGCCATAGAAATTCTGTTGGGGCACAATAAATCTCTTCTCTTTGAGGTCCCCTGAGAATTAAGCAACTAGCCCTGAAAATGAATGGTGCTGTAGCGTCGTGCCTATACTCTGCCGTCAATGACAAAGGTAGTTAATAAGCTGTGTGTTAATTAATGTTGTAGTTTTTTAAATTACGATGTTGTTAATTATAAAGCTTGTTTCATACGGCTATGTAATAGCCTTGACGACATAGTCTTAACGAGTAAGAGGGTCGCAGCGATGAGCGTAGAAGGGTCTGGGCGAGAGCCCGCCTGGAGCCGTCACTGGTGCAGATCTTGGTTGGTGGCAGTAGCAAATTCTCCTATGTACTGCAAGTTATTGCAGTACACTGTTTTGCCCACACCAAAATTTCTCAATTTCTTCTTCCTATCGGGATTCTTTTTTAATGCGGACATAATCTAATGGGAGAAAGAAATTGCTTACCCACAGTATAGTTTACCTTGAAAGAACGTTCATATTGGCCAGCGATGGAGTTAGTATGAAATCTTTGATTGGTTTAAATGAAAGAACCAATCTATAATGACAATGTCGAATTGACCTGTCCTATCTTGAGATCCTTCCAAAATTTAAAGTGCTCCAAAAACTTTTTTTCTCTACTAGATCCTATACATAAACTCCACAAAATTGTTTAATACTCTTATTTGGTGACATCTGGTGTACTCTTGGAATATTTCAAATAAAAAAAAATGTTTAAGTGAAATCATGTAAAATTTATTCTAATTATTTTTTTGAGTCTATTGACCTATTACCCTGGTCCCTTTAGCGACTTCTCGTATAGAACTGCATATGAGGCTATTGAGAATTGGTTCACAATAAATAGAAAGATTGATTGTAATAACTTTTCATGCACACCAATATTATGAATTGCCTCAATATAAGGGACTGGAAGCGATTTACAGTATACGCTGTGTAAAGTTACTTTTAGAAAGGTAATGCAAATTTAAGTGCAGTTATTGATATATTTTTTTTTTTGCAGGAAGAATGTCAAGTCAGGATGACTTAGATGAAGACAATGGATTATTCTCAATGATCACAGGTATCTGATAATTTTCCTTTTTTACATTATTCCTATTTCTTTTTTATAGCTGAGGAATAGCAAGAAACTTTTTTAAGTTTGTTATGAAGATCTGTAAAACATTGTATTTCTCCAATCAGTTTCATTATTATTTTCATCTTAGTTGCAACATTAATACTTGTATCATTTGGAGTTCAGTTCTGTGTCTCGTGCTGTACACACGTACATTTATTTTTAAATTTTAAATGGTTTTTGTCGGTGGTTTTTTTTTTTAAATTATATGTACTTGTAGAAGAAATTTTTGCACATCTTATGTTAATTTCCTTACCATAATTGGAAAAATACCCTCTTTAAAATGAATTAATTTAATCGTATTTTTTTGTCAGTTATTAATAAAATCTTATCAGTGATCAATGTGGTGGGGACAACAACTGTTAGTGCATCAGTGTGTTCACCTAAGTGGGAGATAATTCAAGGCCACTGGAGTTACCGTGAGTCACGACATTCATTTAAAATTTATCATTTGTCGAACTAAAATCACTCTCTGCAATTATTAAAAGCTTTTAGATATATATTATATACAAATTAAAATAGAAGGATAAACATAAAAAATTTAAATACATTAATTAAAAATAAAATAAAAAGTAGAAACAAGAAAAAACAAAAATCTGTCTTCTAATAAAATGAAAATGGGTGACGAAAAAACAATAAAATCTGCACTAGAGGAAACTCTCAGTAAAATATCCATTCTAGAAAACAGGTTTGAAGAATTAGATAAATCAGTGAAAAATTCAAATGACAAATTTCTTTCAGAAGTTAAAAATACTGTCTCAAGTATGAGTTTAAAGCTTAACAATTTAGAAGAACAAATTCAAATTCTTGAAAATAAAAATGATGGATTAAAAATGAGCGATAATTCTTCAAATTCAGAACCATAGAGAAGAAAAAATTTAATTATTTACAATTTGTGTGAAAATGAAAACGAAACAACTCCTCAACTCGAGGTAAGCGTTATGTCGATTATAAAAGATAAATTGTTTACTGATACCACCATAAAGGAAATTGACTGGACTAAAAGAATCGGTTGAAAGGAAACTGAGGCAGGCATTCGTCCAGTTTTAGTCAAATTGAATTCATTCAGAACAAAAGTGGAAATCTTACGAAATTGCTATAAACTAAAAGGCCTAAATATGTCTATATCCGAAGATTTTCCCCTTCCAATTCGTCAAGTCAGGAAAGAATTAATAATTTTTAGGAAGAGAGCATTAGAAAGTAAGAAGAAAGCCTTTCTCAAGTATGACAAATTGATTGTTGATGGTCAGTCGTTTACTTTAAATCAATTGAAATTGCTTCAGACAGACAACTTTAGTGAGTCTGTCTCACTAACATTATTGAGTTAGGAACAAGCGCTGTAGATGGAGCGATGCAAACAAGAAGTATTTCTAAAAGTAGACAGGATAGAAGCAAAAAGAAGAAATCTTCAATTCAGTGGATTCGTGGTGAAGAAAAGTACCTCAAAACTCAGTCAGGAGCTTCCTTATTTGAAGGAAGTGGTGTCGAGAAGTAAAACGCAACGATCGCAGCAACAGATTCTTTCAACGGCGGCTGACTCAGGCTTATCTCAGGATACCGACCACACACTCTCTGGTGCACATTTCATTTTGAAATGTGCACGGAATTAATAATTTTCTCATCAATTATAATAGTTTTATGGAATTTGACATTCTCTGTTTATCTGAAACATGGTTAACTTCCCAATTTAAAAGTCCACCTTCATTTTCTAAAAACTACAATTGCTATTCTGTTAATGCACATAAAGATAAAAGTAAATGTCGAGCTAGTGGCGGTCTATTAACGATGTGTAAGACAAATCTTATTACTGAGGTTGTTGATTCATGTGAATGGTGGATTTTTATTTCTGTTGATGTATCTCCGCCATTAATTATTGGCTCTATATATTTTAAACCTAATATTGATATTGACATAATATTAGAAAGATTGGTCCTAACCCTTGATGACCTAAAAGTCAGATTTATTAACCATTTGTTTATTATAGGGGGGGACTTTAATTGTAATTGGGTCTATTGGACCAATGCATTAATGAGTTTGCAGAACTCTCTCAGTTATTCAAATGTAGATCTAGCCTTGACAAGATTCATAATATATAAGGAATTAAATTGATGTCGTTTATGGAAGAGCAGTCTTTCTTACTATTAAATGGGAGAACGATTAGTGATAAACCCTATTTGTCAGCACTTGGTATGTCGGTTAATGACTTAATTTGGGCCGAGAGCAATGTACTGTTTTACATTAAAGATTTAAAGGTTTCAGACACTGTCACTACCTCGGATCACTTTCCATTAAATTTGCAATTAATAAGTAATAACCCTTCTTCATATGGTAAAAAAACAAAACAAAAGTTATAATTCTCCATATTGGAATTCAGAGCTTTCGCTCTCTTATTTAGAGTTAATGAGATTCTCTTCTAAAATTTGTATTAATTTTGAAAACAGTTCTGTAGATGACTTAAATAATAACTTAATCAATAGTATAACTGAGGTGACTAATGAATTGAACATGGTGAAAGTAATTGTTGAAACTGATAATACTGAATATAAATTTCATAAACCATGGTTTGATTCGGACTGTTATGCTAAAAAAATCTTAGTTAAAAAGTCTTACACAAAAATGAAAATGAAAAATATGGATCCCAAATTGTTACGTTTGTATATAACTAATAAAAATAATTACAAGAATTTTCTGAAATGTAAGAAATTAGAATACAGCAATTTAGTATCCAAACAGTTATCCGAATGTGCAAATATTAAGGTATTTTGGCAAACTGTTAATAAATTAAAAAGAAGTAAAACGCTTAATATTAATCCAATAAATATTGATGTTTGGGAGCGGTTTTTATGTGAACGATATGGCAATGTCTCATTAGTTAAAAGTTCTTTATTTGATACGTGTGATCCCTCGCTTGACAAATATATTAGTGATAAAGAAATACTGTCCGCCATAAGAAAATGCAAGAGTGGGAAAACTCCCGGTTTGGATATGATCAATAATGATTTGTATAAAAACCTACCCTCCAACTGGTTGTTATACTTAGAATCCTTTTTTAATAAAATATTAGAAAGCGAAAATATTCCAAAGCGTTGGATCATGTTATTTAAAAAGGGGGATAACGGATCCAGAAAATTACCGAGGTATAGGGCTGGTAAATTGTATTGCCAAGTTGTTTACGCGAATATTGCTCTCTCGTCTAGAGGATTGGTGTGATAATCTAAATTTGCTTCCTGACAGTCAAAACGGCTTCAGAAAAAATAGAGGTTGTTAACACAACATATTTATCTTGAATGCTATTATTCAGATACATTACGGCTTACGCAAAGAGACAATTATATGTGCTATTTGTAGACTTTAAACAAGCGTTTGACAGCCTCGATCATTCACTGTTGTGGTGCAAATTAATGAGTTTTGGCTTGAGTGGTAAACTGTTTAGACTAATTCGTAAATTGTACTCTTTGGCTACAGTGAAAATTAAATCAGGTTCTACTATGACTTCAGCATTTAATATCTCTAAAGGAATTATTCAAGGTGAAAATATAAGTTCTTTATTATTCAACCTATTCATATGTGACATAGATACCTTTTTCAAAATAATGGTGCATTTGGTATTGGAATTAATGGATCTGATGAGATAGGTATTCTTAGCTTCGCCGACGATCTGCTAATATTAGGAGATTGTTACACGGATATTAAACAAAAATTAGATTTACTGCAATTATATTGTAAAATAACAGTCTTGCAGTTAATGTTAAAAAAACAAAAATTTTAAAACTAGGTCATGGCCGTGAGCCCAAAAAACAAAGAAAATTTTACTATGTAGTGAAAGTTTAGAAATTGTCAAGGAATTTGAATATTTAGGTATAACCTTCAGTAGATCAGGACTAGTCAATGAAGCGAGTAAGAAAGCAATAGCAAAAGCAAATGTAGCAGTAGTAAGTGTGATTGGAATCCTCTCTCATGGTAACTCCAAAAGTTGGCAATCGAAAATTTACTTGTATCAAGGCTTAGTGAAAAATTGTTTACTCTACTGTGCCCCTGTTTGGAGTTTAAGACATTTGGATCAAGTAGAAAAAATCCAAGTAAATTTTTTTAAACGCCTATTATGTCTGCCCAGAGGTACTCCTAATCATTTAATACGCCTGGAAACTGAACAAATTCATTTAAAGTTCCAAATTCTAAAACAAACGTTAGGCTGGCTACACAAAATTTGCTGTTTAAATGACAATAATTATGTTGAAATTTGTTTACAAAGGTTGATCGTCTTAAGTAAGTACAGCTTACCTAAACATTGTAAGATATAATTGGTATTTACAAGTGGTTGAGTGTTTAAAGGAAGTAAATTTGGAAGATTTAGGGGGTTTGCAATGTTTAGCCATTAAGACCAATGTCAAAATAATTCTAGAAAGATATAAGCAACACCTGATTGCAATTGACTTAGATAAAGTATTTAGAAATCTATATAATATATTTGGGAAAGCTCAAACCTAATAAATAACACTGTTCAGCAATATTTAAATAAGACTATTCCCTTCCGGGTTATAAGGGTTTTCTCTGAAATAAGACTGTCAGGGCCTTATATTAATAAATTTAAAATAAATAACGAAATACATATAATAAAACCTAAAAATACTTGCTTTATATGCAATCGTAACGAACCAGAGACTTTGATCCATATATTTATAGATTGTCCCGCATATGAAGCATTTAGACAGCCACTTCACATTGTAAGAACAAATAATCCTAATGTAGAACTTTTGTCTTTAATCAATAATTTCAGCAACCAAAATATGTTCAGAATTTATAATTATTTGGAAAATATATTTAAACTGAGATCCTTTCTTTTGGAAAACGTTTAATTCTAAATTTCAGTATATTATGAGAAATTAATTGTTATTTAGTAGTTCCTTTTGTATATATTCCTTTAGTAGGTAAAACAGTGGAAAAAGTACGCAGTTTATTCATATAATATATACTCCTTAAACATAAAACATTTTATTAAGTATTTACATTTTTACCGGAACGGTGTGTGACTATCTGCAATAAATGTATAGGTAAAAAATATTATAATTTAATCTCATTATTATTGTTTGGAAGCTAACTTTTTTTTTCTGTTTATTTCTTTGAGTTATTGTGATTTTGCAAAACTTACATTTAGAGAACTTTTGTTTACTACCTTAATATGTACAGTTTATATTTCATTTGTATGGTTTGTACTGATATGCTGCTATAAACTACTGAACTCATTGTAACAGGTTTTGTACCTAATACAAAAATAAATAATAATAATACTTGTATCATTTAGCTACTGCAATTTTTATTTTAAGTTAAAACAGTAAACTAGTGGTTAGCAAGGTGGTCCTCCATTGATTTTAATGCGCTTTTGAATCTCTTGATTCAAAGTTAAGATCCCCAGATCCCTAAGGGCACCGAGATCATAAGCTGGATGTGTGTATGTCTTTATTAACAGAATGTCTCAAGAACGAAAAGTCGTAGGAAGATCAAAGTTGGTATATTATATTTCAGCACTACCACCGCTTCAGATATAAAAATTTTGGGCAAAATCAGTGCTTTTGGTCTGTAAGTGTTTCACTGTTTTTTTTTTTTCTTAATTTTCTCGAAAATGGCTTCAACTATTTCTTTAAACTTCGTATCTATCTATACACATAAATGCCTATCACTTTTATTTGTAACATTTTCCCGAGCAAAATGATTTTGGGGGCTTCTGAGGGAACTGTAGCGTTACGCTTTTGCTCTAAAGTACCATTTCAGTATAATATATGGTTTGCCACCTACATAATATCAAGACACATTAGAACCAGAATTCCGAATTTGGTTTAGTGTTTTTAGAGCGCTCTATTGGGCGATAATACAATCATCACTTCTCTACCTACCAAGATTAGTAGGCTGGTTCTTATCCCCCCACCACTTCTATATTTATGTTAGAAAAATATGTCTTATGACAAATCAAAAAATATGTAACATGTATGTATGACTATCTAAAATATGTAATATGACTTAAAGGTAATTTTCCTTATTTTATATATAATTTTATTAAATAGAGAGTAATGAAAAAAGTCCTGTGAGTGAGTATCCTACACCAGTTTTTTGTTAATTTCAGATCGCCATGGGGATAGCGCAGCAGATGCGGATTCATCTGGAAGTGAAAAAATGGGTGGAGATGATGAAAGTATTTCATCGCATGTTTTTGTTAACGAACCTACAAATGTATCTAATGTCGTTGAATTCGTTGTTGGGGGTGATCAGTATGTATATAATCACTTTTATTTTATATTTACATATATATTATTTGGTTTGTGTGAGGTTGGAAGTGTGTCAGTGTAAGTTTTATTAATATTATTTGGCAGGGATCCTGCCTGGACCCCAAGTTTCCTGAAGAGGTGGCTGTCCCATATTCCTTCTAAGGAAAATATTTACTATAACTAAATGTTGAGTAAAAATTCCAAATTTGAAAATCATAAGCTAATTATAATTGTGAGGTTTCCTTTTAAGGGGCAGTCTTATGAGTGTTCACACCATTTTTTTTTTTTTTTAATCACGACGGTTTAATAATGTTTAATATACGAATAAATTATTTTCTGAGTATAATTATGAAACAAAGTATATTAATTATACAAGTTGCCTTTTTATAGTTGGCAACAAATGTTAGTGTATTCTGTATTGTAAGCAAGTGTATTCCCCAAGTGCAAGTCAAAAATTAATAGAAATTAACTCTCTTTTTTACTTTCTCTAACTCCTGGTATGAGGAAATGGCGGTTATGTTAAATTTTTGAAATAGGGTTTTCCACTGGAAATACATGTTTTGAGGTCCCCTGAGTAAGAAAAAAAATGTTTTTAGCGAATGGTCTATTTGTATGTGTGTGTATATGCGTGTGTGCGCGTGTGTATGTGAGAGCAAAATATCTCAAAAAGATTGAACATAGGAGCGCAAACTTAAACTTGGTATTCCGTTTAAGTACACGAAGGTTTCGGGCAAAATCCATCAACCAGAACTTTACTGAATGTTTTTTTTTTCAGGTTCTCAGGTTTTGTTCAAAATCTCTCTCTCCGAAGATATTCATTAAATTCATATTACTATGTACACACACACATGAATACCTTTTATTTGCAATATTTTTCCGGGAAAATGGATTTTTTGTAAGGTTCTGAGAAAAACGAATATTATATCACCAATACAATACTAATATATGTTAAAATCACAGACAAAATTCTAAACTTGAAGAAAATCGGTTAACCGGAAGTGCGACTTTATAGAATAGGTTTTTTGATTTGGGGGGGGGATTCCCGGAAAACGACTGTAACGATTTTCTTTATACTTGAAATTCACAAGGCACAGATAAAAACGTGCGTGTTCCGAACATATCACTTTTATTTAAAAAAAAAAAATATATATATTATAGGGGTCTTAGAGACGTCTGAGATTTTTTATTTAAATTTAAACTGCCGCTAAATTGTGTTAATTGGTGTAAGAGAAAATCGTATGAGTGTTGTACACCTGATTTTTTTTTTTTTACATTGTTTATCTTATTGCAGAGATGATGTATCTGATAAAGAAAAATGCCACAAAAAAATGTCAGTTTCAACCACGTCGCGAGATAGAATTATAATGCCCTACAGTTCCAGTCAGGAATTTCATTCAGAGCATGAGGTAAAACGTAAAGAAGAATACAAAATTTTCCTAATAATTGTATTTATTGCTTCTAATGTTTATTTTTCACATCTCTCTCCAATTTATTATCTTAATAATAATATATTAAAATGTTTATTGGTCCTCTCTTGACATTTAAAAAAAAAAAATAGAAGCTACATTTTTTTTTATTCTTCTTTAGTAGAGAAGTACATTCTTCTCATGAGGAAATTTTTCCAAGTGTCAAATTTTTGAAATTGATATTTTTATTTTGAAAATGAGTTAAATGTTTTTTAGCGATTATGTGTGTTTTTATGTTCTAAATGAATTTTAATTCAGCATGTCCACATACAAATATTACATGTTGTATTCTGAGTGTATGTGTGGGTATATATTTTTTTGTAAACAAAGAATAAAAGCAAAAAATTATAGGAACCTCAAACGTGTGATATTCCATTAAAATATCACCGGGGATCCGACACGAATGTTTTTTTCAGTCTGTTAACTAGAATTATATATAAAAAAAAAAACAACCCTATGGCGCAACAGCCCATGAAGGACCAAGGCTTGCCAGACGGCGATTGAATGGGAGGCGTGTGGCAAGCACGCCGCAGTTCCCTCGCCGTTTAGTTCCGGCCTTCGCTACCTAGGGGCGCTACTCATTGTAGCTTCCACTTTTTATCACGATGCTGGGTCAACATCGACTTTGCCCTCATGGGAATCGAACCCTGAATTTTTGCACGAAAGGCGAGTGCGCTAGCCACTAGACCAACGCTTGAGGACCTAGAATTATAACTTTACTTTAATTCTAGTCTAATTTTTCACAATTTCCTTTTTTATAATATTCAGATTAATAAAAAATTAAGTGTTTTTAAGAAATCCGTTAACCTGAAGTTAAAATTTACCGATGGGTTCCCCCCTCCCCCATTTTTTTTTGCGATTTTACCGAAATAGTTCAGTTTTTTTATTTTTTAGTTTACTAACTGTAAGTCATCATTTTAGTTTGTAATGTTTACTTAGAAAATTTGTTTTTTAGTTGTCCTGTAGGAGTGGCAATGTTAGCCAACTGCCTTTCATAATATTTGTACACTTTCCCCACCTATTTAAAACAGTAAATGCAACTAAAAATTTAGTAAAAATTTTTACTTAGAAGAAAGTGTATTGAAGGCTTTCTATGTAAGAGTAAGTCATATTATGTTTTTACATCTGTATGTTGTTTTTATTTTTTTATAGCAGACAGCGAGGTCGCCCACTGCACATGTGAAAACATCATTATCAGAATCAAGTCTAGAATCACCAGTTATGCCAGTTATTCAACCACGTCATCGTAGACCACCAACCATATCCACTTCAATAACAAATCGTACAGCGCATATAAGTCAAGATAGTTTAACACTACCATCTTCAATTGGTACTGGCTCTTCTTTAGATGAAGAAGCATGTTCAACGGATTCCAATTCAACAGCTGCAGATGATCCATCATCACCTGATAATAAAAGCATTAAAAAAAATAAATTAAGATTTCCAAAATTTACGCGTAAATCAAGGCATACACCACCGCCTGAGAAACATACATGATATATATTTATTTATAAGTTATTTTTAATTTGGTTTTTTTATTGGAGAACGAAATGTAACCACAGGATGTACTTCATATATTATGAAAACAAATTTATTATTAAAATTTTGTGATTTATTCTATTATTATTATTATTATTATTATTATTTTTAGTAGTAAACTTATTGGCTGTTAACTGAAAGTTACACTACATAAATTGTAGTAATATTTTTTACTTTTAATGGAATCAAAGTAGCTTGGATATTGGAGGGGCAATTTTTTTTTTTCCATAAAAATATTAATCCTTAGGATTCTTTTTTTTCATGGATATAAAAGTCATATTTATCATTTCATTGATAATTTCATAAGAAGAGTTGTACTCATGGTTACGCTTTTTTTTTCTCCAGAAAATTTCTTTCAAATATTATTATTATTTTTTTTTTTAAATCATATAACTCTTTTTAAAATAAACAATAACTAAAGGGTATTTACAAGTCAGCACATTTAAATAAAAAAAACAAAAAAAAAAAATGCATTGATAATAAATTATGTGTGATCACAACTGTTATTAGTTTTCAAAAATTAGTTACGTGTGATAATATTGTGGTATTTTTTAATGTTTTAATGCATTTTGAATTGTAATTACCCTTTACATTTTAAAATTACTGTTTAAATATAATTGGTCAGAAAGTGATGTAATTTCAAATACTGTGTGTAATTTATACATATATTAATTATTTTATTTAAGTTTTGAAAGAAATGACAGCTTTAGTTTTAGTATAAAAAAAAGTTCGGACATTTTTTGTTTAGAAGAAGAAAAGAAAAAAAATTGAAGGTGGCGGAGATATTGATGAAATTTGATAGGTATAAAAATTATTAGGGAATCTCATTTTTCTATGTTTGAATATATATTATATATATATTTTTTTTATTAGGAAAAAATCTTAAGTTATTACTTACCAGATCTTTATGTGTCCTGTTTAGTTATTCTAGTAAAACACTAGACAGACCAAAGCTACGCGATGATATCAATCTGTGTGGCAAATATCTAAGTGAATTGATTTGCGCGAACTAAGGTCTATGTTTCACGGATTTGATATTATGCTGAATGTTTATAGGCCTGCAGTTTGAAAGGCGCAAGTTGAGTTCTTTCATCCTAGTAACCACACTAGGCATGTTTTACAAAGCCTATGTGCATCTTTACTGTCCATTATCCAAATCTTGTCAGTAAATTTCAAATCAAGTTGATCAAATCTTTTTTTTAATTTTTAATGAGAATGTTTCTTCAATTTTTTTTTGTATGATGCTAAAACTTAGTGTACCCATACTAGGTGAATTGCGTTAATGCATTCACTAATGAAACTGGCAAGACCTAAGTACATAAAAAGGTAAGGGAGTGTCGAACTCATAGTTTTCTATAACCGTGTCATCTTATAATACATTGGCTACTGTGTAAGGATCTTTTAAAACTTCTACTTTTAGGTCGGCTTCAGATGTAAGCACTAATGAACGGCAGAAAGTGAACTAAGTCTTAAGCCTTTAATTTGATATCCCTTGTGATGAGATCACTTTAAGCTGCGACTAGTAGCCTGCTTTAGTTATAATTGTGCATAACAACTTTTAAAAATTAATTTAAGTAACTCTTTATATTTCAGGAAAACACAGACTTTTTTAATAAAATGAGCTTAGAGAATAAGAGAAACCAGACTGAAAACATAAGTTAATTTTATTAAAGTAAAACAAAATGTATGTTTAATATCAGTGGATGTTGATCAATAAATATTTCTATAATTACAACCTATTTGCAATATAATGTGCTGTGTGTTATCTGAAATAGAAAAGTACGTGATCATGGATAGTAGTTTGGGCACTAATTCTCAAATTCGGGTCCATATACCATAGAATTCTCCTCCTCCATTTGCTTCTATGCGCCAGTGCAAAAGTGCCAGGGTAGAATATGAATTTTAATTCTACGTTTTTTAGAAAGTAACGATACTTTTAGCGATCTTTTCGAACTAGGTAACGAATCCCATTTTGGAGCCTTAGCCTCGTGTGAACATCTTCATTTATTTTTATACAGCGCTATCTGAAGCGACACGTACTGCAAAAAGTAACGTCTGAAAACGGCCTTACCCACCACTCTCCCGCCCAATTAGGTATTATCAGTTTAACGTGTAACGCTAGGTTATTGATCGAAACGTGCACATGTTCTTGCACCGTTTGCTCTTAAATCTTACGCCGATGGATTTCTTACATGACTCAGTTATTTTACTCGTTGGGGGGGGGGGGATGGATAGATGCATTCTTTTACTTTTTTCATTATTATTTCTATCCCACTTAAAAAAAAAAAAATATTTATTAAATAATTAACTGTAGAATTTCTTAATTTGGAAATAGAATGAGAATTTTGTCAGAAGCTTCACAGCAAAACTAAGTAAGACTTAGTTTTTTTAAACTCTTATTTTTACAACTTCCTTTTGTATTTTGTTTTAAAATTTAAAAGGAAATAAGAATATTGTTATTGTGATTTTCATTTTCTAGGGGAAAAATTGAAAATTGATAAAAATTTGGGGGCTTGTTTGTTATAAAGTAGTTTGGCCAATACTTAGTAATTTAGTGATACGATTAATTGTAAATGGTAAAAGATGTAAGAAAAATTATTCAATTAAGAATGTCTTGATATTTCGTTAATAATCTTGGAGCATTCATTTTGAAAAAGATGAATTTTTTTTAGTAGGTTTTTTCTTTTTAATGATAATATATTGGTAACCAGTAAAGAAGCCTGAAAAATTGTGCCCCAAAAAAATAGCGCTGCCATAATTATTGGGTTAACCATTCTTACCAAAAGTGCCTGGACGGAGTTTACGAGTGTACAGTAACTTTTATGTAAAGGCGAAAAATATGAGCAAGTTCCAAGTGCTATAGAATTCCTAACTGTAAGTAACCATTCAATCATACATTAAATTTATGTTGTTATTTTAGATTATTATCGATATCTTGAGTTATTTATTTGGAGACTCCTGAGAAAGTGGCTAAGGGCCGAGAAAACTTTCTAGTAGATTTCCAGACTGCTATTAACATCCTCTGGGTAATTCATAAATAGATGATGACTTGGTTTTTGCTTGTTAAGAGAATAGTTTCTGGATGATTCTAGAAGCACAAAACTAAATTTATTACAACGAAAGATCTATTATGGCTCCATTAGGTTGTTTCTGTTTGTACCAGAATGCATAATGTGGTCATCTATAAAGTGTGCACTATGTATTGTGTTGAGCTGGAGTTTGCCTGTGGATTCGTTAAACCCAAGAAGTTATATATATCAACTATCTCTGCGGGCTTATGTTTACTGTTTGGATGTTTGAGGTATCAATGTAAGTGTTGTTAGGGATACCCTGTGAGTATCCCAGCCTAAGATCCATAAAGAAGTTGCTAGTCTATTTCCCTCCTAAGGGGAAAAAAGTATATAACCATAATTATGGAATTTATTCCTAACGATTCGGGCGCACCATGGAGAGAAACGCTGAGCTTTCTTCCAGCAAAGCAAAGACGTGGGCAGTTGCTAACAGAGAGCAATACTTAAACGGCAAAACCCTATACTCGACTGGCCTATGCTGATGATCTTCTGAAGTCAGAGAGTTTGGCCGTACTTGATTACCTCCAGGCCCACCAATTAACAGATTAGTACAACACTCGGTATACAAACCAGCTCTATTCGGTGAAGGGTCATCAGGACGCTAGTAATCCTGTTGATTTTATACTTTCATATTGTGACACAAGCAGTTTTCGCTACATGGTAGCTGTTTTCCAAAATGTCAATTCAAAAATATCCTATGTATGTAGGATCCCTTATCCTGCATCCCTTAAAACTGCAGGCCTAAATTGTACCTTTCTTTTTAAACATCCTTTGGTTTTGCCGGCTTTATTTACTTTATTTTATGTTAAAATTATAAATTGGCAAAAAAATCAACAACGCTCCATAAAACCTAACATAAACTTAGATAAATTTTGAAAACAATTAACACTTCTCAACGATTAATTTATCCAACTTTTTTTAATCAATTCTTTATTCGATTATTTCTATAAGAATAAAGTATGTTAAAATTTCAGCTTTATATGAGAATATGTCTCTGTATATGCGCATAAATGGTAGTGAAGTTTTTCTGTGCTTTTTTTTTTTCTTTCATAGAATAAAATATATTACCTTCATTCGGGCTTATTAATTTATTTGTATTTTGTTCGACAATACATTTTCAGTTGAAATTGGAAGACTGGTGAAAACAAGAACATTTTTCTTACACTTATTCTGTGAGAGTTTACATAGTTTGTAACATGGAAGCATCAGAATGACTACAGAAAAAAAAATTAATGTTCAAAAAGATTCGATAATCTTTTACTTGTTTATTTCAGTAATATGCTCACGTTTTACTAGACATGCTAATTTTTTTTAATTACTCATGGCTGTGATTATTTCTAGATTTTTTTTTTTTTTTTTTTTTTTTGAAGAAAATAATGTTGAAAAAAATTAATAATATTTTAAAGGTTCACTTTATTTGAATTGATATAATGCTTCCAGATTAGACAAAAAATTATATAATTGAGCACAATAAAGGTACTTACTATATATGTACAAAAATATTTAATATATTAAGAAAAATCTTCCAAATTTCATTACAAAAACATCAGTTAGCAAAGTCTGATCATAATACTAAAAAATCTTTTTATTTGAAAGATCACAATTTTTTATTTTTAATTTTCATTTTTGTTTTATTTCAGCGTGAGTTAAATGTATAGTATTTTTGGATTTAATTTAGGAATGTGCATTTTTTTATAGCTCATTTGATGTCTTCCATTATTTGTGGTTGGTATTTATATATATTTCAAAAAAAAAAAATTGTTTTTTTGGCCACTATGTTTTTAATTTAATAATCTTTTTTTTATTTTAGACAAAAATAGACAAAAAACTATATTTATAACTATATTATAATAAAAACTATATTATAGTAAAAGATATGCTCAAATGAAATTTATAACTAATTTTCATTATACTGTATAAAATCATATTTTATAACAGCTTAAAGAGCTATTGTAATTGAAAATAAAATTTAAGTTTTTATTTTAATTGCTTTTATACATAATTAGCAAGCATATAACATATTTTATAACCTAGCTTTCTGTAGAATCTGCATTACAGATTAACAAAGCAATTATTTTTCTAATTTAATCTGGGAGTTATGGATCTTCAGAAGAAAGTAAAGGCACACTTAACCCTCATAGTGAACCCCGACTTAATATCTACTTCGCCCTGTTATCGCTAATAAAATGTCAGGTTGAGAGAGAGAGGGAGTTCGATTTTAACTATGGTGCTGAAAACTGAGGGAACTTAAATCGAAATTTGCGAGCATAAATAAGTTTTTCAGAAAATTAAAAAAAAATGAGTTTATTGCTTTGCACATTTATCTAAAAATGTGCATCTGCTGCAAGCTTTCTATCGCAAGTCGTTTATTTAGAAGGAATGCCATGGCAATTATTCTCGTAAGTTCCACCTTAACCAAGCACACTTAAAATTTGTGAGCGTAAAGGACCAGTCTCCAAGTATTATTCTAACAAAAATGTTGTATATTTGTTTTTTAGCCATTTCTTCAAAAGAATTTTTTTAGAAACGCCTCGAAAGGATTCAGAACCAAAAGGTACCCTTTAGGGGCAATCCAATGATATGCTGACTGATCGGCCCTCTTCCATTATTTTCAATGGCTTAATGTCCAATTAATTTCACCATTGCAAAAACCAGATCACATTCATCTAAACGTTGTAAAAATTCAGGTATTCGGAATTGTACAATTTGTACAAAAGTGATGAAAGATTTATTTTTTTTCGTTGTTTTAAGATCAAAAATTGATTAAAATTTAATAGGAGCTGGTAAAATTGAGTATAAACGTTTAGCTAAAGGCACTCGGTGTATTGCTCATTCCTGCTATGAATCCAATGGTTTAAATGAATAAGCGCGAAACTAATCACAAATCTATAGAATTATTGTATCCATGAGCAGGCTTGCGAATAGAAGAATCGGCAGAAAAACGTGTTTTTGGAACGGCTTTAACTTTTAATAGTTTTCTTAAAATAGGTGGACAAGGCAGATGGTGGGTCTATTCGTGTAATATAGCGCCATTTCAGTAATCGCGGAGCTGTTTGGTTTTTTGAAACGGACAATTCTGTCATTAGATTCTTTAGTCTTGTACGCGTGAATATTCTCACACGGAAAATTATTCTGCCGTGGTAAATACTTTCCAGGCGGCAGGGTCAGCGATATAATTTTCAAAAAAAAAAAAAATCTACAGGAAGAAGATGATCAGTGTAACACAAAACATGAAATCTTTGCTGGGTTCGAATGAGAGGATCGCCCATTTTAAATATATTTTAATGACAAACTTGTATTGGTGTTTGTGTCTTCACTCTGAAGAGGGCTGAAGTGGCACTCTATTACTAGTCGGACTCCCCCACTGCTTCAAAATGCTAAAGGCTTTCATTTAAAAAAAAAAAAAAGCTCAATTTTCTGTCAGGCCCTGTACGTTTCCACAAGTTTTTTCATTTCAATTTTTGACCAATGAGTTATTTGTTTAAATATTAAGCTCACTTAATAATAAACAATCAATCTCAGATCTGACTATAGATGTGATATTCATAAAAATCTATTCTGTTTACTACAATCTACTAATTTAATTTAGAGGGTTCAATTTAGTTATGTTATTATTATTTTTAGATAATTTTATTAGAAATTTATATTTCTTTATTAATTAAAATCTAATCCTTTTCAATCTTTAGTAAATTATCATTAAATTAGTTTTTAGAAAATAATAAAACCAAAAGAGTATTATTTTTATTGGAATAATTTAATACTTTATATATTCAACTTTATAATTTATATTCTAATTGTTTTTATGACACTGATTTATTTCAATATATCCATAAAATTACTGCAAAATTGTTGCCTAATGGCATTATTTATACCATTAGTTTATGCTTATTATTGAGTATCATTATTAGATTTATGTATACATAACTAAATTTTAAGATCAACATAAATAAAAATACTCAACTAAATTTAGGATTCTATGTTATGTAAGCCTTTTCTATTTACATTAATTAATATTCCATATTTTTCGCTGATTTTGATATAATTTAATACATTTTACTTAAGTGGTTATATAATCGTTACACATTCTGTTGGAACGTTTTCAAACATTTTTTTAATTGCAATTATACCCTATTTATTTATTTATATTCTGGGGAACGAATAATAGAAACATCCTTCATTTTGGTGAAAAATACGATTATTGTCGAAAACCAATCCTGTTTTGACACTTCTACTGTATTTTAGAAGCTAAAAAAAAAGAAAGTAATTTATTTAGTTTAGATTGGCAATTCAGGGTTGGGCTTCTAGGCCGCATCACTGTGACCACTAAGGATCTATTGTGGTCCTTGTAAGGAAGGAGGCATTTTCTCATTTGTAGTATCAGAACTATCAAGAAAAACCGTGTAGATGGCATCAGCAGACTTAATATTAAAGAAAATTTTAAATATACTTTGATTTTTTTTGTGTGTGCATATTCTTAGCTTATTGTTTTTCTCTAAGCGTTAATATTAAAGATACATAATAATGAGATTTGTTACTTTCTTTTTTTTAAGAATTAGTTTACATTATTTACGTTTTGGATGTCATTTAGTAGTTTGATTCGAATATACAGTCAATATTGATTGAATTTTGGAATAATAACAGAAATATTACTGTTTTATATTTATACCAAAATTTAATACCTTTCCCCTTATGACTATGAAGGATCCAACTGGCACTAAGACGACGTCCTCAATGGATTTTTAACGCGTTTTCTTTTGACCCTAAAGTTGAATAGATCGTAAAGTACCGAATGGTCGTTATGAACTGCAGAGGCTGACAACAGACAGCTGGAAAAGCTACTTGCTTTAATCATGCTTCCTGCATGTAACAATGTAGCCGGTTTCTGTAACGGATCACGATCTCTTTTCTGTAACTGGCCTAAAAAAAATAAAAAGTCATTTTATGTTACGCGGAAAAACAAATGTCTAATATTATTTCTAATAATCGGAATGTGAAGTTTATGTCCCATACTGTAGTAATATAGACTATTTCTTTATAGTCGCATTTTTTAGGGCCTGTCATGGAGCTAATTTTATAATAATTGTTTTTATTTTAAAATACAAACAATTTGTTTAAAATTGTTTGAAATTCAACGTATACTTTGGGGAGTATTTTGTGTATCGAAAAAAATCCCTGTTTTTATTTGTATAATTATAAAATTAATGCATTATAACTACTGTAATTAGTTTTTAATTAACTGAAATAAAATTAATTCAAATTTGATTGATTCAAAGGAGTTTGCAAAAATGGTATCAAGATATTATTTTGCATAAAAATATACAAATTTTCAACAAAAATGAAGGATGTTTATGAAATTTTTAATCCATTGGGGGAATGGGGCGGCATTAATTTATAGAATTTTGTTTAAAATATTTTTCTAAATTTCTATTATATTCTTCTGATTAAACGATTTTTAACTCATTTATTTTTTATCTCACTTTTGTTTCCCATTGAAAGCACTAGTTAAAATTTAACTAGTTTTGATTTCAAATCACTTTTCTAATCATTGTGATTTTAAGAATGTGTTGCGAATTTTAGCGAAAAAAGATAATGTTTAGAATTATTATAAGTTAAGTAATCATTTTCAATAAATTAATTTATTTTATGAGATTTAGTTTTTTTTTTTTTCTATTGTAATTAAAATTAAATGAGCAGAATATATCTCATCTCTAAGTATCTTATATCTAGTTAATTTATAATCATATTAAATACTAATTATCTTCTTTTTTTTCAAAATCCACCTTTAAGTAGTTTATATTTTATAGTTTTATTTTATGATTGTAAAAATAGAAACAAAAAAGTAATTATTTATTGTTTTAATTAAATATTTATTGTTGTTATTTATTTATTTCTTTATAGATTTTAGACTATTGGTTTTAAGTTGTTTGTAGAAATCGTTTTGTTTTTGAAGAGCACTGGAGCATTTCCATTTTTTTCCTTTTTAAGATCCTATTTTGTTTCTTCAAGATGCTCCTTGCTTTTAATATGGCATCAATTTGGTGCTACATATTTATTGAAATTCTGGTCTATAAAGCAGAATGCATGATGGTCTATTATAAAATACTGCCGGCGTTTGTTAAATCAGCATTTACATAGTTCAGTTAGAGATTAGATATGTTTTATAGAATTCGCCAAATTCCAGGGATTCGGCTGAGCGAACAATGAAATGTATTTTTTACAGATCGAAAGCAACTGACCCCACGCTGTGTCAGTTCGAATCCAGCATGCTGCCCTTAGATTTTCTCTCTTCCTAGGGTCTGTTACAGTCCACTATCCGGTGATGGACAGTGTTGCCTGTAGCTAGAGAACACTGCTTGGAGGCCGGCCGAGCACTAAGAAGGCTCGGGGGGGCACAGTAGATCTTTCAGGTCGCAGTGAATATCTTCCCCTTAAAAAAAAAAGACATGCTGAGTATTAAACATAAGGGTTCCCGTGTCTTTAAAAAGCAATACTGCCATGCTTAATATAAGAGCGTGATAGAAAGTATAGGCTTTCTGTGTTGGGCAGAAAAAGTGTTCTTGCAAAAATGTTCAGTAAAATGTTAAGCACATGGAGTTCTATGTTATGTTCTATCAAGAGAGCTATTCGATTTCCTTATTTTTTGCGGAGATCTTTTTAGAAACTCATTTAAAAAAATTAGCGCAATTATAATTGAAACTGAATTTTTATTTGCTCTTATATTAAAAAAAAACAAAAACAGAATCGGTATTTTTACTTATTAAATGAAGAAGTTTCATGAAATTTGTCAACTTCTAGAGAGTAATATTTGTTACTATAAACATTAATTAAATGTTTTCACACCAACTTTATTGAATGTAAAAGCTTTATTTTATTGAAAATTCACCCGTTCATTTGTAGCAAATGAGGTATAAAAGCACTCAAAATATTTTGGTCACACTATCATTTATGTTCTTATAAAAGACGTTAGCTTTGTTAAATAAAAAAATCATGTTATCCAGCATTACGGACCCAATTCTGAAGTGAGAGAACATATTTTCCCAGCGACTAATCATGGTTTTAATTTAATGCCGAATTAGCTTAATTATTTGGTGACCAGAGTTACCGAATTCTTCGATTCCCCCATGTGGGCTCAAAACTGTGTTGTCTCAAAGAGCCTTGAAAAAAAAAGTAGAGGAAGGTATATACGAGGCATATCCAGTAAGTAAGTGTACTGAATTTTTGTAGGTTACAAACATTTTTTTTTGAACAAGAAAATAGCTGATTACATTAGTACAATATGTAAGGTATTTTTCGACATAGTCACCATTCCTCTCAATGCAGGTGGTGAACCGGGGTATTAATTTTTTGATGCCTTCCTCGAAGTAGTTTCCCGCCAACCCCTTCGTCCACTTCTCCACCTCCCCTTCACCTCTCGTCGTTGAAAACCTTTTTCCACCCATGTGCAGCTTCAGGGAGGTAAAGAGATAGTAATCTGAAGGTGCTAGGTCAGGGGAATGCGCGGGATGGTTCAGGACATCCCATTTAAACGAGGCAAGCAGTTCCTTCGTGGCGTTGGCCGTGTGTGGTCTGGCATTGTCGTGCAGCAGGCAGACTCCCTTTGTCAGCATGCCTCTCCTTTTGTTCTGAATCGCCCTCCGCAATTTTTTTAGGGTCTCACAGTATCTTGCAGAGTTGATGGTCTCCCCTTGAGGCATATATTCAATTAAAATTATGCCTTGACAGTCCCAAAACACGGATGCCATGATTTTCTTGGCTGAAATTGTGGTTTTGAACTTTTTGGCGGAGGGTGAAGAGGTGTGACGCCACTGTTGAGACTGCCTTTTGGTTTCAGGTGTGTAGTGTGCAACCCAAGTTTCATCTCCAGTAATGATGGAGCGGAGAAATTCATCTCCATGGAGTTTGTAGCGTCTCAAAAACTCTTGCCCGACCTTGAATATTTCACACTTGGCGGGAGATTGGATTGACATTTTTCACGAAACGTATTGTCGCGTCGACAGTTCTCAACGTACTGACCTCGAACCGGTCTCGTTGCGGAGGGAAGGAATCAGGCTACACGACAGTGTATCCAACATGTCGAAAACAAAATCCTTCCGGCCGTGAGAGCCTCAGTACACTTACTTTCTGGACATGCCTCGTAGTTAGTAAAATTCTGGTAGCGAACCCCACCCACAACTAAACAGGCCTTTGCTGGGAGCCCCTCCCCCTAAAGTTGGCTGTTGACCCTTTTTTATTGACTGTTGCTCCAAAGGTATGGTTTTTAGATACTAGAGAGCCCACCCCCCAATGTCTGAGTTATCTGTTTTGGTGCAAGAAAGCCGGCAGTGATATTTAATGAGACCTACATGCACAGTTCGCTGAACGCCGTTTCCTACTTTTTTCATTTTTTTTTTTTTATGTAAGTTTTGTTTTTCCCTGGTGTTTAGTATTTTACTTAATTATTCATTCCACTTATATTAACATTAAATATAGGCCGTTCTTACTTAAATTAATTTATTTTTAAAATATTTTCAGTTTAATATGAATAAGAGAAAGTAAAAATACATATTACAGGAGCACATATATATGTTTTATATCTTTTGCGCTATTCAGTTTGCTGCTTAAATTTATTATAATTTGTGTTGATTAATTTTCATTGGAGTATAAATGAAATTTAAAATTGAAAATAAATAATAATGTAATCTGTGAATTTTTTTTTTTGTTACCCATTTCAGATGTTATATAAAATATTTCAATCTAGCTGCGTTGTGGAATTTCATATGGAGTATTTAGAATTTTTAATTGAAAATTAGTTTGTTTTATGATCTGTAATTCAATCAATATATTATATATTTTTAATATTTGTTGTTTTTAAATAATGATAATCTTGATGATTCTGTGAATATCCCTCTGCTATCCAAGCAGTTAGCCATACACGAGTTACCCCACAATTTACTAAGTGCTTTTTTATTGTGCTCCGTTTCAAAACAAATTAGCTCTGTCAATGAATTTATCGCAGCAGCACTTGAGACTATACCAGTGTATATATATGTGTTGCTGCTTGTGTACACAGACAGGTCAGCTTAGTGATTCAACAAGAACGCTAAAGCCGACATATATTTTAAATACAGAATAATTCAAAATGAATAGTACAAAAACAAAACATAATTGTGATTTCAATAATTCAAAATGAATGGTACAAAAACAAAACATAATTGTGATTTCAATAAGGAAGTTATGTCTATAGGAACAAGAGATTGTAATCCTATCCTATAGCCAGGCTGCTGCCATTAAAGCACTGAGCTTTAAAGTCATCAGTTCAAAATTGGTATGTATTGGGCAGGAACAATAAGAGTTACCCTATTTTAACTGCCAGGGCATAAAGGTGTGGAAGGTAATGATATGGCCGTGGCAAGAAAAGGCGCTGTATTCTATTTTATGGAGCTGGAGCGCTTTTGTAGAATAAGCTACCAATCTCTCCGGGAAAAGCATCAGAAATGAGGAAGTATAGCACTGGAAAACTACCCCAGGACTGACGCAAGCTAAGACCTAGTCTTGGCGGTTATTACCAGGAAAGATCTGAAGCGTACATCAGTCTGAGTAAAAGTAGGCTTCGCATGTTAACGGGTTTCCTCATTGGGCATTGCAGACTCAGGAGGCACGTGATGAAGCTATCTGACGCGATAGCACCTGCAGATTCTTTGGGGAAATCGAAAAATCCAATGCATCTCCTAACGGACTGCGACGCTATCAGTTGTAACCCTTTACTTGATTAGTTGATATACCGAGTTTAAAGACAAACGTTAGATCTTTGTTCGAGAAAATCGCAAACAAAAATGAAAAATCTATTTAGTAAAGTAGTATCACCGATGGGGTGTAATGTAGGTCGCCTCCACGTGGTGCACCCTGGATAACGCTAAATGGTCCTACGTGGGCAGATGGGGCTCATAGCCAAAGTGAAGGCAACCTGTCTAGGGGATGGTGACCCCGAAATCAAACATCCTGTCCTCCAGGTTGGGGTTGATGAGTCGGGCCAGCTCCTCGACCAACACAAAAAAAAACTAACAAATGCTAAAAGACCAAGCAAGAAAAGAACCGGACGGAATACAGGTTTTAGACGCGGCAAACGGACAGGGAAATCATTCTTTGGATGCTGGAATGTTCAGGGTATATCTAACAAAATTGATATAGTTATGAAAGAGTTAAGCACACATTAAGTGGATATTGCTGTCCTGTCAGAGACAAAAAAAAGGGGAGGGGTGAAGAATTATTAGATGAATTTATTCACTTGTGGAGTGGCGTCCCCAAAAACGAAAGGGCGCGATCAGGTGTTTAGAAAAGAAAAATGGTTAGAGGTATTGGGTGTGGTAGGGAAAGCCGGTACCAGAAGAAAAGAAAAATGGTTAAACGAAGAACTTTTGGGAAAAATAGAAGAAAAAAGAAAGCATACCATAAATGGCTCAGTAAAAAAGATAATGAGAGTAGAGGAAGTTATATAAAATTAAAATAGGAAGTTATCAAGAGAATTAGAGAAGCTAAAAATGAGACATGGGAAAGAGTGTGTTCAAATATAAATAGTACATTAGGCTTCAGCTGATCATGGGAAGCGTGGGAAGTGTAGAAAGGTTTAAGAGAAGAAACCATTCATAAAGTAAGGTTAGAGGCTATAAAAATAAACGATTGGAAAACAAATTTCGAAAATTTACTAACAGAGAGGAGAGAAAACTTTAAAAGTTCCATAAAAGTGGAACAAATAGATACGGAATGGCAAGTAACGGCTAATCAAGTGGAACGACATTTGAAAGCAGGGAAAAATAACAAAGCAACAGGCCCAGGAGAAGTAAGTCAAGAGTTACTGAAATATGGCGGAAGGAAGATCAATCTCTGTTGGTAAGACTGATGAACCTTATTCTGGCCGGACAGCAGATACCTGAAGAAATGAAGCTGGGATACATTCCCATCCACAAGAAAGGGAACAAAAACAACTGCGCGAACTATAGAGGGATATGTGCCACCAACCCAGTTGCTGAACTATTAGGAAGGATTATTAAGACAAACCTGGAAGAAGATTTTATGACGTCCGAAGAACAGTGTGGTTTCCAAAGTGGCCGACCCTGCATAGACCACATTTTCACGGTTAGGCAAATCACAGAAAAGCATGCAGCCAAATCTAAACAAGTGGAAATGGTTTTCATAGATTTCGAAAAAGCATACGACAGCATCCCGACCCGAGAAGCCGCTTTTGGCAAGCGTTAAAGGAAGCTGGAATACAATTATCTGTGATTGCAGTGATTCAAAGATTTTATGAAGGAAACAAATGTTCTGTTAAAATAGGCTTGCAAACTTCCGAAGCCTTCAGCACTACCAAAGGTTTATTGCAACGATGCTGCATGTCTCCCACTCTATTCAAGATATACCTAGATGTGGCTTTAAAAGAATGGAGAAAAAAATTCCATCAAATGGGTTTAAAAATGAGACATAACTTTTATGTGAGCAGCCTGCTATTTGCGGATGACCAGGTAGTACTGGCGCAGAATGTGGAGGATGCGGATTATATGCTGAGAAACTAAGCGAAGAATACCAGGCCTGGGGCCTCGATATCAATCTCAGCAAAACTGAACATCTCACTGAAGCCCAGGACAAGATAGAGCTCGGCCCTGATCAACTAAAGATAACATGCAGCTTCAAGTATCTGGGATACATAGTCGAAAATGGAGGTGGTTCGAGATTAGAGGTGGACAGAAGAATAAGGGAAGGGAAAAGAGTAATAGGACTGCTCAATACGATGCTCTGGAGTAAAAATATTTCAATGAGCACTAAGCGTCTTATATGCAGCACCGCTTTTGAAAGTATAGTTCTGTACGGTGCAGAAACCTGGACCCTTAATAAACATGAAAGAAGAAGATTGTTAGCCACCGAAATGGACTACTGGAGAAGATCGGCAGGGAAATCCAGAAAAGATAGATTAAGGAACGTGGATATCAGAAATGAGCTACAGCTAAATGACAATATCCTCCAGGCAATAGAATTAAAACAACTGAAATGGTTTGGACACTTACTTAGGATGGAAGATGACCGAATACCGAAGGCAGTGTTTGATTGGGAAATAGAAGGAAGGAGGAAAAGAGGGAGACCCAGAACAAGGTGGGAGGAAGGAGTTAAAGAGGCTATGACCGGATACGGTCTAACAGAATCGGATGCTCATGACAGAGACAAATGGAGAAACCAGCGTGAGTCGAGTGGAACTAACGTAACGTAGAATACCTCTAAAAAAAAAAAAAAACTATTTATATATATCGACCAAAACCTTATTTTTTGCGATTTTCCGTTTTTGAGTTGTGCTGACGACACACACACACACATACACACAGACTATTTTCTAAAAACCACTTTCTTGTAATCAGAGGTACTCAAAACGTATTTCCATGAAAACTCAGTTTCTTAAATTCGATTTCGAAAATTTGAGACCATCCCAATATTCCCTCTTAAAGCAGTAAGAGAAAGTAATAATACAAAATTGTTTGGTAAAACAATAAAAACACATTTTAAACATTTAATACAAAATATATTTTTTAACTGAACTATATTAATTAAAGAATTATTTTTAAGAATGAAATTATTTTCAAAATATTTGAAATGAACAAAAAAGAAACACATTTACATATAAAAAAAATTATAGTATAAAAAACAAATTAGTGTCTTAATAATAATGACGAGTGCAAGATGTCAGCTTCTTTTAACGTTATATTGTCATCATTTAATTCCCTGCTGGGAAAAGTAGTTCTCAATGTAAAGTTGCCTGCATGATATTGTGGCAATTGTCTATATCTCTAATTAAGGAACAATATTACGAAATAATATGAAAAATATACAGAATATGCTTAATGAATGAAAAAAATAAATAAAAATGACCATCAGAGTTGTATTTTAGTGTAGCATTGAACAACAATATAATAACAGGAGCGCTAGTTCATTTAATTTGAAGTCACCTTGACAAGAAATGTTTCATACTAGTCATAACACTTCCTTCTGCCATTTTACAAATTGAAGTGAAACACATAAAACATACTCTCTAAGCAATATACACAGTAATTACTGAAAATGTTACTTCAAAGTTGGCATTATTAGTAAATTTTACCTGGCTTCAATATTATATGTACAGCTGGATGCACCTATAATGACTCGATATTTTATAATGACTCGAGGAAAAGTGACCTCACAGTTCTTTCTGAATCCCCTATAATCTTATTCGAAAAATATTCCTAACAAAAGTGGTAGGAGGTATATATATATATATATATATACGTTATTATTATAGGTATATACGTATATATATATACGTTTTTAATTACATTTTCGCAAAATCGCTTAAAAGTCGAAAGAAGAGGAGCAATAACATTAAGCTTTCCTCTAAAGTACCACTTCACTAGAATTTAGGTTTTATTACCTACATAATATTAAGATATATACTAGAAGCATAGCTAAAATTCCAAATTTGAAAAAAAAAATCAAATTAACTAACCAGAAGAACGACTTTATAGAGGTGGTTTTTGAGTTTTTGGAGTTTTCTCAAAAACGCCAATAACGATTTTCCTTAAACTTGGAATATTAACTGTAAAGATAAAAATATATTACTTTTATTTGAAAAAATATATTTTAAAAGGACTGTCAATTAAAAGTAAGTTTAATTTAAAATCAGAGATGTTAGGTAAACTGGACACGATAATAATACTTCCACTTCCCAGCAGTATGAGAAAGAGTGTAATAATTTTGGCAGAATTATATGGAATATTCAATAATAACGATATACACCGATCGATATCTATAACCTCTAGAGAAGGTTTAACTGTAGTTTTACCTGAAAGTATGGCTTCCAATTATTTTCCCTTTTAGCCATAAAATTTATTTAATATCTTAAGATTTATTACAATTGATATATAAAAATTCAAAGGATACTCCACAATTGAGGCTCGGAGATCAGCTATTGTGTGAGTGTGATTTAATGTCACCTGAATTTTATCTCCATCTGGTAAGCGTATCTGTAAATAAAATGCAAATAAATGAACTTAAAAATATAGTTAAATAAATTGCTCTTTTATTTAAAGTAATTATTCAACATCTTAAGTGATAAACCCAAGAAAAACTACCTTGATTGGAAAAAAATATATTTTACTTCTCTTACACCATAAGAGGAAGCCTTCATCTCTTAAGCATAGTGTGTTCTCATGTTAACATATGCAGTATTGTTTTTAACATTTAACATCGGATACGGATTCAACAGCCTAACGGAATATCGAACTTAACCCTAATCTTGCTCATATATATATATATGTTGGGCGCAAAGCCCGAAAACGGCATTGGTCGAATTTTTTGCTCAAATCTAGGACTGGCCTTTCTAAAACGACCAAAGCCCGAATTAGAGTTCAATTTCGAACTTTGGCCATCTATAAACAGCCTAACCTAGGATTGTGCAATTAGTAAACGACCAAAGTTCATTTCAGCTAGTTTTTGGACAAGGCTGTACAATTTAACACATGCATAGTGAGAATTAGGATACTCAGTCTGAACGTTTTGCTGGATCAGTGTACACGTATCCTCTCTTTTACGATGTCTGTTGTTAATGAAGCAGAGTTTCAATTGATGTTAAATGCTTACATGCAGAAAGGTGACTCGAATAATAATATATTCTTGCTTATTCCTGATAAGTTCAATGACTTACTATTAGAAATAAAAGCTTCGCTATGTAAAAAGAGACAGGGAGAACCACTTACTTCGCTGGATTTTCGACGCCTTAAGATACTATTGAACTTTGGTCGTTTACTAATTGCACAATCCTAGGTTTGGCTGTTTATAGATGGCCAAAGTTCGAAATTGAACTCAAATTCGGGCTTTGGTCGTTTTAAAACGGCCAATCCTAGGTTTGAGCAAAAAATTCGACCAATGGCCATTTTCGGGCTTTGCGCCCAGCATAATATATATATATATATAGGGTGACCAGAGTTATATGCTCCACCCACTTTTTTTTAAACGGCGGGAAATTTCGAAAAAATAGAAAACACGTATTTAATCATTTTTAGTCTAGTTTATTTTCAGTGATTGATCCATTTTTTTATACCCCAATATCCCGAGATACAGCATCCAACTTTTTTTTTTCAAATGGAACATTATATTTTTTTTTGCATATTTTTATAGTAATTGAGCCTCTAAAAAAATTAAAAAAAAAATTTTTAAAATCGGTTAGGTTTTTCAAAAGTTATGGTAATTTAAAATATGAAAAACAAATTTCAGTTTAATGTCAAAATTACCTTATTTTTTCTTTAAAGAAGCTCTTCAAACTGGACACTATCAACGGATAGGCAAGCCAAAGCTCTGGACTCCCACGCTCTGTTTGTAGCAGCACTTAGGTGGCAAAGTCAACATCTAGGCAGGCTAGAGTTATTCGACGTTCCAGATCTTCGACTGAAGGCACGGGATTAAGGTTACTGTACACTTTATTTTTTAGATATCCCCACAAAAAATAGTCCATTGGGGTTAAGTCCGGAGATCGAGGTGGCCATTGGATCGGACCATGAGTTCCTAACCACTTTTCGTGGAAATTTCTGTCCAGGTAACGTCGAACAACTCTCGCATTATGTGCCGGGCAACCATCTTGTTGAAAATACATATCTAGCCGACGTTTTAGAGGAACATCTTCAAGCAGAACTGGCAAAATGTCTCTTAAAAAAGTTAGATACCTTTCACCAGTTAAGTTCCCTCTGTAGAAGTATGGGCCGATTAGTTGGTTTCCTAAAACTCCACACCAAACGTTTGTAGAAAAAACAACCTGATGGCGTGTGGCGAAGGTAACTTGTGGATTTTCTTCAGCCCATATTCTAAAGTTCCAACGATTAAGAAGGCCATTGTTGGTAAACATTGATTCATCAGTCCATAAAATTGTGCATTTTTTGTGGGGATATCTAAAAAATAAAGAGTACAGTAACCTTAATCCCGTGGCTTCAGTCGAAGATATGGAACGTCGAATAACTCTAGCCTGCCTAGATGTTGACTTTGCCACCTAAGTGCTGCTACAAACAGAGCGTGGGAGTCCAGAGCTTTGGCTTGCCTATCCGTTGATAGTGTCCAGTTTGAAGAGCTTCTTTAAAGAAAAAATAAGGTAATTTTGACATTAAACTGAAATTTGTTTTTCATATTTTAAATTCCCATAACTTTTGAAAAACCTAACCGATTTTAAATTTTTTTTTTTTTTTTTTTAGAGGCTCAAGTACTATAAAAATATGCAAAAAAAAATATAATGTTCCATTTGAAAAAAAAAGTTGGATGCTGTATCTCGGGATATTGGGGTATAAAAAAATGGATCAATCACTGAAAATAAACTAGACTAAAAATGATTAAATACGTGTTTTCTATTTTTTCGAAATTTCCCGCCGTTTAAAAAAAAAGTGGGTGGAGCATATAACTCTGGTCACCCTGTATATATAAAAATATAACAAAATAGTATTCCATTCACTAGAAACATATTCTGCTTATTCAGGGAACCTCAAAACTGAATTTCTATTAAAAATGTACATGTCGAAAGTTTGACACGTTTGCAATAATTAATCTTAGAGCAGCAGAAAAAGTAAAAAGTATTATTATACCTGAATTGTTGTTGTTGGAGTCCCTTCATCAATTTTTATTGAACTAGCGACTCGCTGGGTAACATTTTTTTCTTGGACTTCCTCTTTGGTTTCGTTTACACGAATCTCAGATGTAGCACTAGATGAAAAAACAAAAATATTTTGAATAATGAGAAATATTACTTCAGTGAAAATTAATGAATTGAAAGATGGTTAGGTGCTCTATACATATGCTGAATTTACATGAATTAGCAGTAGTAGTTAATAATTAAAAATATAACAGGGTAAAGCAATTATAATTAATATAATCGGATGTATTATAGCTTATAATTATTCCTAATGTTTTAGATAAATATAAAAAATTACTTTAAAAAATAAGGATTTAAAGAATCTAACGTTGTCAAAATTTTAGCTCTCATTATAAGCTAATAATAATGATTTTCGACCGTTCCATTATAATTGTAGGAGATAATGAGGAGCGGTCAATACAAACACACTTTTTTAAAATTATCCGATGTTTTGACAAATTTATTGTGAGGAATCTGTGCAACAATAAAAAAATAAAATAAAGAATACTCCTGAGACAGTTATTAAAAAAAAATATTTTTTTTTTTTAGATTACTTACAAAAATAAAAACGATTTAAAAGGGATTACGCATAATATTCAGAGTAAAAACACACAACACCAAAAAAAAACTAAATAAAACTTAAAGGAAAGAATTACTTATGTACTGAACTACATCATCCCAAATGAAGATACATGCAGATGAAGAGGTTATTAAAAGGTAGTGTTGAGAATTGGGGAATGGAAAGAAAAAATGAAGTCTTATGAAGGTTGGGAATTTCCAGAAAGGGGGGTTTAGAAAACTGTTGTAGATGAGTGATAAGCTTTTTGTGTGTCCTTTCCATAATTGAAGGAAGTTCTGTGTTTTTTTAATATTTATCATTTCTAAAATGTTTCTTTTTTCCTTGTTAGTGTTAAAGTTATGAGAATTGTAGGGTTATCATTAGTCAAAATTGTAGTTAAATTCAATATGATGTCTTGTGAGGACGGTAGTTTTTTTTTTTTTTTTTTTTTTTTTTTTTTTTTGTACAGATCCCAAAAGAAGACAAATTACCTTCCTAAGACATGTCCTCTTCCAGTGAAAGGTGTAAGCCGTGTTGCCGTAGCTACATAATTTTCATGTCGGTGATCTTCTAAAATTAAATGAACAGCTCCACCTTCAGCCTGTGGAAATAATTCCGCTGGAACATTTCTAAAATAAATAAAAAAACAATAATAATAATAAACAACTTTATGAGAATAATCACATACAAATTACCAATAAAATATTGACTAACCCTTGTCTAATTCTAGACAAAAATTCTCGTTCCTGTGGATCACTGTATGAACGCAATGGACCATTGTCTACGCTGAATCCATCACGCCACACTCTAAGGACGACTTCACGGTGTGTCTGAGATCCGGCTGTAGTGCCACCACTGTTGGGTTTAACCACTGGTGAAACGAAAAAAAACAAAATCTGTATAAAATATCACATAACTTTCTCTTACAGGTGCTGGGGATTTATGTTGATTAGCACAGATAGCAACTTAGAAATTTAATGTAATCCAGAAGAGAGCGCTAACATTGAACAAACTCAAATAACATTCCTAAGAACACCATAATATAAATTTTTTTTAAAAAACTGTTTCAAATAAAAGTGATGTTTATTCTTTGTAGCAAGTATTCCAAGTTTATAGGAAATCATTTTAGAATTTTTCGAAAAAACCTATTCTGCAAAGTTTTATTTCCGGATTTCCTAGAATGTAATGCATCTGATGTAAATTAATATTATATTAGTGGTAAAATCAAAATTGTATTGAAGTGATGAAAACTTAACATTGCTATTTCCCCCCGAAAACCATGGCAAAAATTTTTCAAATAAAAGTACTAGGCATTTATCTCTTTAAACAATCATATGAAGTTTCAAGAAAATCATTGGAGTCATTTTCGAGAAAATAGCGAAAAAAAAAAATTCAGTAAAGTCGCATTTCCGGATGATGTATTTTGTCCAAAATCTTCCGTGTCCCCACGCGGTGGTGGTACCTAAACAGAATATCTCAAGTTTGAGCTTCCTGCAATTTTTCATGTATGTGTGAATGAAATATCTCAAAAGAGAGCGAAATATTTCGCAAGAAAGATTTCTTTCGTACTCAGGGGACCTCAAAACATGTATTTTCGGGGAAGACTCAAATTTGAAAATTGATACAAAAACATCACATGACTTTCTCTTGTGCAATTATTACAATGCTAATTGATCCATTTTCTTTAAAATTTGTATTTTTACTAAATGATTAATTGCTTTAGCATTACTACACGGTTTGTAGTAATAGTTTGTAAGGTAAAGGTTTACCTGATGAATAATACTACATTGTATACAGCGTGCTCTGCCAAATTCTCAGCAAAACGGCAATTTATTAGTTAAACCTAACAGAGATTCCCCCAGAACAACCAATAAAATCGAATTTTTCGATAAATATTTCAAATAAAAGTGTGATGTAAAACTTTGAAATCTGTTTTATAAAGTCAATTTTCGAGTCAATCTATTTTCTTTTTGGAACTTCGGCAATGTATTTTATGGACCTTAAGTTGCTAGAACCTACATTGCACTGATGTTGCAACTGCCTCAAAATCTTCCCAGAATTAGTTGTCCTGGAAAAGGAAAAAAATCTTGCAAGATCATAAAATTTCTTGAAGAAATAGACTTGGAAGGGAATATTTCAGGCTGAGAATGTACTCAAGCTGTTAACAGTAGGGGGACAATAAATATTCCAGCTCGCAATATGCTATATCTCTCAAAAGAAAGAAAGAAAAAAAAACGCATAGACTTCTTTTGTTATATCTCAGTAATAGAGCTCATAATAAAAAAAAGCAGACAAACGGGTACAGAATATCGTACAATATTGTAAATACAGCTGTACAGTATTGTAATTACGAGGGTCATTCAATAAGTAACGAGAAAAATGGCTTTAGTGTGCCAGAAACGGTTTATTTATAATCAGTACAATAGTTTCAGTGCGTCAAGTTGGCATCCTTGTACTTAGATTCTCATCAGCTATTCGAGAGTATTTGGTAATCAGAAGCTCAAATGTATTCAGTAAACAATGGCGAGTCCGCTCGAGCATTGCACCTCGGAAGAACAACGCTCAGTAATTAGATTTTTAGTTGCAGAAGGTATCAAAGGTATTGAAATCCACAAAAGAATGTTGCAAGTGTACGGGAATAATTGTTTGAACCGTTCGAACGTTTACAAATAGGTAAAACAGTTTAAAAGTGACCGTGTAAATGTCTGTGACGAACAACGATGTGGACGACCGGTTGAAGTTGCAACATCCTCCCTCGAATCTCGCATTAACGCGTTAATTCAGGACAACAGGCAACGAATCAACAACAGCCAGTATTACAGTGATATGCTCACAAACAAAGTAAGGCCTGCTATTCGAACGAAACGTCGAGGGCTCTTGACTAAAGGCGTGATTTTGGTTCATGACAATGCGCGCCCACACACGGCACAGTTAACTCAAGAAACACTTCAAAAATTGGGGTGGGAGATCGTTACCTACAGCCCCGATATCGCCTCATCGGACTTCCATTTGTTTGGATCCCTTAAAGAGGCTCTACGTTAGAAACATTTTCAATCCAATGAAGAAATTAAAAATCAGTTGCAAAAGTGGTTTCGAGATCAACCCAAAGAATTTTATGCCAAAGGCATACACAAATTAGAAGAACGATGGGACAAGTGTATAAATGTTATAATGGAGTGATGAGGAGAGAAATTAGGTTAGATTAATTAGACGAGATATGAAGACACGGTTATAATATAGCTATAAGTTTACACAAACTGCACTGGACTTGTAATGATTTTATAGAATAAAGGGTGAGAGTAGAGTTATGACACGACGTGATGTATGAATCTGAAAGATGGATGTCTAGATCTCTCACTGGCTTATAT
>JAAEAF010006431.1:0-60451 GCA_011037195.1 Triatoma infestans | reverse complement strand
TTGTGATAGTGGTAAGTCTTGGAATGCAATAGCAAAGTTCATACAAAGTAAACTTATTTTAATTTATACAGCTTTATGTATACCCCCAATGAGTAATATACTAAACTATTAATACCATAACGGTAAAATTTCTTGAAGTGATGTCACTTTTTACCATTCTTGCATACATTAAATATAAATACAATAATTTTGATAATGGTTCTTGGTTACACTTCATCATTTTTCCACTTTTCACTATCCACTTTTGGATACAGATTAAGAATTGGAAATACAGGGTAGAGATATGGCCGGGCGTTTAGAATGGATAAGTTTATCTGTTTAAGATGGTTTGTGGAAACTGTAGGAGGGATAATATTATCCAGACAGACTTTAGGGACCTTTAAACTGACTGAAACAGTGAGAGTTAGTGAATAAGAGAGTTTTATTGAGTGAATGTGTATGCCCGGCAACAGGAGGGTGGAGAACATGAAACTGTGAGTGAGAAGATACACACACACACACACACACACCAAGCAATAGAAGAGAGAGAAAGGGTCGGTCACCCTTCAAAGTTTCATCTTCTTTGTCTTGTTTTGTCAAAAGTAATTCCCCGTGCATCTACCTTACCTAAAAAGACTCTCTCTATATCCTTTTCTCAGCTATCATACCCCCTCTACCCACCCATCCATACTGTTCTCCATTTACTTCTATACGAATCATAATAGAAAAGACATACTTGTTTATGATGTCCCTTTCACAACCAAAAACCCGGTTATAGTCTAGTATCCTATAAGGGAGACTAAAAGAAGATCATTTTCCAACCTCAAAGTTTCCAAGCAGCAATGATATAGGGGGGGTTTCATAAACCGCATCTACAAAACAGGAGAAGAAGTAAAGTTTTATTTAAAGCAACATCCAGCTATTAATTAACTACTTTGTACACCAATAATTCCAGTGTGGATAGTTTTAATTGTATCTTAAACAATTTTACCACCACAATTGATTCTAATCTATAATCATTGTTTTTTACCAGTGCCAAAGAAAATCTGTTATGAAACACAATTACACGATTTTGCTCTTATTTCACTAATACAAAATCGTAATAGAAAAATTGTCTTTAAAAATTGTTATGATTATAAATATTTAAATGGGCTTGTCATAAAAAACAATCTGGTATGAAACACTCACACAACTTTCTCTTACTCCACTTTTCAAAATTGTAATTGACACATTTTATAGTTTGCGTATCAAATTTGATGAAGTTCGTTGGAGTTTGTCGAAAACTGAAAAAAAAGTTCAGTAAAAGCGCCCTTCTGGTTTACTTATTTTTTTTGAAACTCGGAATTTTGGCCATCTATTTATTTCTAATTAATTTTAATTGGATGGTAGAATAGTAAAATCGATTAGCACATTAGAGGAAAACCTAACCCCATCCCACCCCCAAAAGTGCCCTTAAATGAATTTTTCCAGAGAAATTTTTAAATAAAAGTTGTAGCTCATAGTATGTGTAGTTGATGTATCAAGTTTGAAGAAAATTGTCGGAGCCTTTTTGAGAAAATTGCAAAAAAAATAAAAATAATACCAAAAGACTGAAAAATATATTTTAGTAAAAACGCATTTTCAGTCATCCGATTTTTTTTTCAAACTCGGAATTTCAACAACAATTTTAATTCTAATTAATATTATTTAGATTATAGAATTGTATAATACACTGAACTAGCACTTTAGAGGACAATCCACCACCTCCCTCCGCTAAATGTGCCCTTAAATGCATTTTCCCGGAGAAATGTTTCAAATAAAAATTGTAGATCTTTGTAAGTGTAGTTGATAGTAAGTTTAATGAAAATCGTTGGAGCCATTCTCGAAAAAATTGCAAAAAAAGTAAAAAAAAAACCTATTCAGTAAAGTGGTACTTCCGGTCGAGGAATTTTGACCGCTGACCTATTGTCGGATCCCATGGTGATACCCTAAATGGAATATCAAGTTTGAACTTTCTGCGATTTTTCATTTTTGAGCTATGCTGTTCACATACACACACACACACACAGACCATTTGCTAAAAACCACTTTTTTTGACTCAGGGGACCTCGAAACGGATATTTCCTGTAAAACTCGGCATCGAAAATTTGGCACGATTACAATACTTCCTTTTACAAGGAGTAAGAGAAAGTAAAAAAAAAAGGAGTTTTCATGTATACCTGAGGGTAACTGGTATGGGCAGCGCCCTCTGTCGCAACTAAAGCTTGTAGCGGCAGTTTCATTTTTAATCTAGTTGGCAGGTCCCCAAATCACCACCAATCCAATTTTTCCAGAAAATCTTTCAAGTAAATGTTAACAATTGTATATGTGCCGTAGAGCATTCCAAGTTTAAAGAAAATCGTTATATAGGTAGTCGTTTTCGAGAAAATTAAAATAAAATTCACAAATCTATGCCATAACGTGAAATCTGTCAGTGCTTTTGATGCAATTTTTTTTTTCTAGCTCTACAGCCTTTGAAGGGCCCTCCCCTGGCTTCCACAACAATTTTGCCTCAATCACTTCTATCTTTCGCTGTTTTCCAAGTTCTATCTTTTCTCCAAGTTTTCTCAAGTGTCCTCCACTATTTCATCGGTCCATCTTTCTCTCGTCTCCCAATCTTTCTTCTTCTTTGGCCGGCCTTCATATAACTTCCTTACGACTTCTGTATTCGTCCATTCTCTCGACATGACCTAAACCAGTCTAACCTTTTTCCATTTATTTCTGCTACCGTCTGGAGCAGCATGCAAAGCATTGGTCTCAGAATTTTTCCTATTTATCCAAACCCTCCGCCCCCGTTCTCATATTTTGGACTGAATATTCTTCTCAGGATTTTTCTCACCCAAATCTTTAGCATGTTCATTTTATTCTATGTTATTATCCATGTTTCACATGCATACTTGACTACCGCAGGGCGGATAACAGTTGTATAAATTTCTAATTTTCTATTTTTGATAGATGAACCATGATTTTCACAAATTTTTCATTAAAAATTTAATGCGAAACAGCATCGACTTCTTCACGCAGCTAATCCTTTCTTTAATTTCACTTTTAACATCCCATAGTTGTGTAAATATAGTGTCTAGGTAGTTAAAATTTCTCACATTTTTTTTTAGAGGATGAACCACTAAGCTGCTAACGTTGACTTGGCTTTTGATTAATTCAATTGCCAACCCACATTTTCTGCACTTCTTTCTAGTTGTTCAAAACATTCTTCCGACCAGAACCACATCGTTAGCATATGTAAACGCATAATATTAGGTAGATGAAACTATACATTGTATTGAAGTTGGTACTTTAGTGGAAAGCATAATGCTACGTTCCTCCACAAAAAAAAATCAATCATCACAGGGAAACTCTTTCAAGTAACATCGATAGATGCCCGCAAGGGGTATCTGTTGCATGCAGTTACTTGGGGAGTAGCGGCCCCACGGGTTACCACAGCTCAGTACTCCATGCACTTCGTCAGAACTGTACAGAGCACACTTAAGCTTCATACACTACACTTTACAGGCAAGGACAAACACAGTACACAAACTAGGGTCTCCGTCCCTAGTTAATTGGCGAAAGCCAAAGAAGAAGAAAGGGAGTAGCTCAATCGTAGCGCACTGGTCTAGCAACGGGACGCCCCGGCTTCGAATCCAGCATGCTGCCGTTAGATTTTCTCTGCCTAGAAGCCTCTACAACTCACTGTCCGGGATTGGCAGTGTTGTCTATAACTAGAGAACATTCCTTGGAGGCCGGCTGTGGATTGGAGAAGGCTCCGAGGGACACAATAGATCTTTCAGCTCGCAGTGCAATAATCCCCTACAACAATCTTCAATCTACAAGATCGATAAATATTTATGTGTGTAGGATAGTAGACGAAGTTTAAAGAAAATCATTCGAGTTGTTTTCGAGAAAAAGGCTAAAAAAAAGTGAATAAATCCATACAAAACCTATTCAGTAAAGACACATATCCGGTTGATGGATTTTGCTCGAAACCGGTTAGAGCTTCCAGCAATTTTGTCGTTTCAGGACTGACATAAGCCCTGAAATTGCCGGGCTTAAATATGATTATTTTTTCTAACTTATGGCAGAAGCTAGACACAACTTCTAGGTGGATGCTTGGTTGTTTGTCCACCGTATAGATGGGCTTGACAGAGGGGGTTAAGTACTCACTCATAAAGAGTGCGCCATTATACTAAAGTAGCTCTGAAGCGGCAGTATGAAAGCTCCCAACACTTCCTATGGTGAATTTCCTCAACACATTACTGTTTGCTCCATTACACATGCTGTTGTAGTGAAAGTAGCAATTGGGAAAAATAAATTTGGAAAAATAGTTTAGTGAATTTTGACAATATTTTAAGTGAAATAATTTTGGAAAATAAATAGTGAATTTACCTTTAAAAATAGTGTATTTTAGTGTCAGATACTATTAAATTAAGGTCAGTGCTATTGAAGAGACAAAAGGGACCAAAATCCGCGTTAGGGTAAGACAATGCCACCTGGCTAACTGTTTTTTACCTCCCCCCCTAGAGCAGGACATTCTTCAGAATAGTCTAAATTATGCACTCAAGCAGACCACTCTGAATTAGACATTTGATCCAGAACTTTTGTATCAGAAATCGCTCTCTTAAATTCAGTGCTTAAGTGTTAACATCTAGTTACTAGTTATTCAAACAATCTAGTTACTAGTTATTTGTTTCTTTACATTTATAAGTTAATTCAAGATTTAAAATTAATAATTATCTTGTAAATTTACTAATTTAATATATAGTTAAATTATGTATTAAAAAGTTTTTTTGTATTCTCTATTTCTAATACTTTTATCTCTATCTCAAAAACATACACACAACCCCTTAAAAAAAAGAAAGCTTGTGCTACACGCTACTACACAAACAATACTCCATCACCATGTTTAGCAATTGATAATTTGGGTTATCTTGAAGTAGCTATTGTTGGTATCCATAAATTATGGTAAAATAAAATACAGTGAATAAATAATACTGTTTATATGAAATGTTTAAAATTAAATTGGACTAAATTTAATTTTCTTAAAAAACATTAACATGCTTTAAAATATATATATATATAAAATGTAAATAAATATTCAATATGGTTGTATAATATTAAATATAAATGTAAACTAGAACATTATACAATATAAGTAGTGTTAAGTAGGGAATACAGTAATAGTTAAATGTAGTAATGGCTAGGAACTACCAGGCTACTACAGTATGGTATGAGTATCTGTATGGTTTGGTTCAGTGATTATGATTCGGTAGATCTCGTGTTAGCTGGTATACCCTCTCTTTCCTCTCTCCCTCTCTCTTCCATTCTCTCTGGACTATGCTTCTATACCGGAATGGAATATACACTCTCATTACAATAGTTAAAGGGTTACACAACACTAGTTTAATGGGCAATTAGCTTCACTCTTATCTCTACTTAAACGTTAGCTTTTACCACTCAACTTGCAAATATTAATATAAAGTATAAATTTATTTTATAACATTCTATCCGTACCCTAAAACATGACATCTCCCTTAACAATAATCAAGAGGGAAAAAATATGTTATTTATTAAAATTGGTAGTGAATGAATATAGTTCAACGAATGTAATTAATGTGATGAAAGACACTTGAGTTTCCGGGTTGAGTTTCGCGTCAGTGGTTTGCTACAAACCGACGGGAACTCTATTAACTTTCAAGATGTAAAGACGACTCTGAAGATGCTCAATATAGGTGAAACGTCTGCTTATAGCAAATCACTGAATCTCAAGTGTTTTTCATGAAAATGGCCGTGGAAATCTAAAAGATCATAACTTTAGTATTATATTGGCTACTAGAATTCAACTCTTCATTCATTTTGCGTGTAGCTTTTACCAAGAACTATGAAATTAGTTGGAGCAGGGGATGCCCGGTTGTGATAACGTTGAAATAATAAACAATACTGTAATGGCATCCAGCAGAGAGAAGAGAGGCTCTCTCTGGTAAACAGAGACTACTCTCTGACTTAGGCAGGCTAGAGTGGGAGAACCTGTGTATATAAGCCAGTGAGAATCTATCTAAAGGATCTATCAGATACAACTGTACATCGCATCGTGTCACATCTTTACTCACACCATTCATTGTACCATTTTCAATATAAAGTCCAGTGCAGTTAGTGTAAACTTAGCTATATTATATTAGTGCCTTCATATATCGTTCATTTAATCAAACCTAATTTCTCTCCTCAAAAACTCCATTATAATACTAACATTGTATTCTAAAGTGTCAATTTAGTTTTATTGATACGATTCTATTATATATTTATTAATTTTTATTTAATTTATTTTTTATCGTCTACTATATTATTAATTAGAATTAAATATTGCCAAAATGGCGAATTTGAAAAAAATCTATTATAACAATATATTTTACTTTCTCTTAGACCAATTAAGAGAAAGTATTCTAAATGTACCAAATTTTCGATATCGAGTTTTCACTGGAAATATCCGCTTTGAGCTACCCTGAAACCAAAAAAGTGGTTTTTAGAAAATGGTGTGTGAACAGTATTGCTCAAAAATGAAAAATCTTAGAAATTTTAAATTTGATATTCCGTTTAGGTATCACCATAGGATTAGACAAAATGAGAAAATGACGAAATGAGATCTGTCAAAATTCCTCAACCGGAAGTACTACTTTACTGAATTTTTTTTTTTTTTTTACTTTTTTTTTTGCGATTTTCTCAAAAATGGCTCCAACGATTTTCTTGAAACTTAATATATCAAGTATTCATACAAAAAGCTATAACTTTTATTTGAAACATTTCTCCGAGAAAATTTATTTAAGGGTACTTTTGGTGGATGGGTGGGATTAGGGCGCCTCTAAAATAGTATTTCAGTTTATTACATAATTCTATCATCTAGATAATATTAATTAGAATTAAATGTTGAAATTCCAAGTTTGAAAAAAATCGGATTACCGGAAGTGCGTTTTTTACTAAACTGCTTTTTCAATTTTTGCGATTTTCTCCATAAAGACACCGACGAATTTCATTAAATTTGGTATACTAACTATAAATTTATCAATCACAATTTTGAAAACTGCAGTAAGCGAAATTTGTGTGAGTCTATCACACCAGATTTTTTTTTTTTTATAAAAAAAGTAATGTACGAGTATTTATTTATAAAGTGGCACATTAGAGGGAGGTGTTATTTTTGTGGTTTGTATTGAGTTATACTAAACACGCAATACCTATATGTATTGCATTTCTGTATAGCACTCATACAACTTCCTCTTACACCAGTTTACAAACTTTTAATAATTGACAAATTTTATAATAAATAATAAATTATACCAAATTTAATGAAATTCGTCGGTGGTTTGTATGGAGAAAATTGCGACAACTGAAAAACCTGCTCATTAAAAACGCACTTCCGGTCATCCGATTTTCTTCAAACTCGGAATTTCAATAACATATTTAATTCTAATTAATATTATTTAGACGGTACAATTTTGTAATAAACTGAAATATCGCAAGAAAACTTAACCCCACCCCTTTCCCTCAGAAGTGCCCCCCCCATAAATGTTTTCCCGGAGAAATGTTTCAAATATATAAATTGGAATTCTTAGTATGTGCAGTTGATATATCAAGTTTAAAGAAAATCGTTACTGCCATTTTTGAGAAAATCTAAAAAAAAAAAAAAAATGAAAAAATTATAAAGTGGTCTTTCGGTTAAAAATTTTGATACATAACTTACAGTCGGATACCAAGGTGATATACCTAAACAGAATATTAATTTGGAATGAGATGTTTGTACGGCAATGGTCAGAGGAGTTTTTAAAGAAAAAGAATTCTTTGTTGCTCTACGTTTCGGGTACCATTGATGCCCTTTTTCAGGAGCTCTTTAAAGATGCTCTTAAAAAGTTCCTGAAGAATGGCACCAGTGGTACTCGAAACGTAGATCAACAAAGAATTCTTTTTCTTCTAAAAACTCCTCTGGCCATTGCCGTACAAACATCTAATTGTGATTTTACGGTCTCACGATTTGAATACCACATTAAGTTTGAACTTTCTGCGATGTTTCATTTTCGAGCTGTTCATACCCACACAGACACACATACATACACAAACACATAGAGAGAGACCATTTTTTAAAACCACTTTTTTGGACACTGGGAGTCTCAAAACGTTTATTTCCGGTGAATATTCGCTATCGAAACTTGGATACGATTACAATGCTTTCTCTTAGTAGGATAGACGAATCTATCGTCTGTATAATATTAATAAGAACCAATAATTCCGAATCAGAAGAAAATCAGTATACTAGAAGTTCGACTTTTTTTTTTTGCCTAATTATATTTCGAATGATATCTGTAAATTTTCAGTTATTCATAAATGGGTAACACCTGTATATTTTAAAAGAAATTAGTAATATTTTCTTTCAAAGGCTCCTCCATTATTCAGCAGTTGCCTTGGATACCTGATTTTCTCACCATTTCGGTCCTGCTAATCCTTCTCCCTCAAGACGCCTTTATTTAACATTAGAGCAATTTTTGTTCACCAGGTAGCTTTCGGACACCAGCGCTTTTTTCCATTCTTTTGACATTACCATACTAATGCAACGCTTTCAGTTTTCCCCTCAAAATTAGGATGTTTGTAGAAGAAGTCACTGAGGCCTGAAAGATCTATTGTGATTCCTCCCAGATATCAGATATCTCTACTCAGAATGTATCGTCATAAACTCCATTAATTACACATATCAACCATCTCTGTCGTTATTGAGTGATTGAGTTTGGAAGTGTCACTGTGTGTTTGGGTTGTTAGGCTGGGTATTCCTATCGGTGCCAAAGGCTAGGAGACGATAAATGAAGAAGTGGTTCACAAACTTTTTTAGTTGAAATTTAAAGTTAAACAGATAAAAGCTATCTAATGTTTGCTGATTTATTATTCATGAAACATATTTACTCATACAAGCACAAACATATATATATATATATAATTCTATATGTTATGTTACTTATAGTATAATATGGTAACTAATCCTGTCGTTGTTCTATACAGACATGTTAAGGCCATTAGCTATACAATGATGCACTAAGTAGTAGTAATTCTGTACAATCTATATTTCATCTGGAATATAGGATGGGGGGAAGCTGTACTCTGTAAGCTTGTGTTGTATTACAGTGGTGGAGCGTGGTATACAGAGTAAATACGCACATGGCATGTTTTCTCACTGTTAATGATCAGGTATTTACTTGCCGTTTGCCCATTATATAAAGTAGTTAGTTGTGAATTCTCCCGTCAATCACAAACGTTTGGAGTGTTAATGTATGTTTTGGAAAAAGAAGATCATAGAATTGTTTTTTAATTAATTTTTTTTTTTTTTTTACTTTCTCACTTGCTGGTAAGTAATGAGTATTACGATCGTGTCAAATTATCGATATCGAGATTTCATCGGAAATACACGTTTTGTGGTGTAGAGGGGATTTGGAGTAGGGAGGAGGGAGTGGGAGGTGTTCGGGGAACTGAATAATCAGAACTCTGGGTACAAACGATATATTCAAATTGACAAACAATCAATAAATACAAATACAAGAAAATACTTACATATACGCGAAGAGCTAATAAATTACTAATTACGCTACCTTAACACTATAATACCCATACTTGTTTAATATTTTAACGTTAATAATGCCCAATACCCTAGAACTAACAAAACAATAAAGCAAAACAACCCCAAATCAGGCTACAGGGAGAAACGCTGGTATAGTTGTATCGGCGTTTTCTTTGATTACTCACACCCCAGACCCGTGCATCGAGTGGCCACGCCCCACCAGAAAGTCTGAGTAGCAACTGATGGCCAGGCAACACCACTGCATGCTGCGAATTCGGCAGTCCAGCAACACACACAAGAAGGAACTCTAATTCAGAATTTGAATGCACTGGCCAGTCGGCAGCTTACTACTCACTCACCTGATCAACACTTATTATTTGTCTGTATTGCTGGTGCAGCGCTTTCAATTTTCACAACAATGCCCGTATACAGTGACCCACTTACACTTTCTAATATTTTATATTCACTGTTGATTATTATTATTATTATTATTATTATTATTATTATTATTATTATTATTATTATTATTATTTTAACTCCCTTACACCTTACAGTGGTATCATGAAGCCGGAAAAATGATTTTTAGAAATTGGTCTTTGTGTGTGTGTGTGTGTGTTTTGTAAGAGCTATCTTTATTATTACGTTCTATATAGAAATAGTAAGAGAGATTAAATACATAAAAACCAGTAAAAGAACTTCCGCAAATGTCAAATACGAGTACGTTGTTCTTGCATTAATAAATCGAGTGCAGATCAAAGTAAGAGCAGTTGCGTACAAAATTGGAAAAACAAAAAAATTAAAAAAAGAAAAATAACAAAATATTAATGGAATTGATATGAATGAAACATTTTATATGTAGGTGTATTAATAAATCTGATCCATATTTAACATATGTAGGTCTATTAATAAATCTGATCCATATTTAACAATAACAACTAAAGAGCAAATACATGTATTGATTTTGTATTTGTCTGGTAATCTCCATCCACTTGTTTGTCACTATAATTATATAACTTATTTTAGTTACCAGTAATCCTATTCTATGTATAACCTATGACAATGTAAAAGTACGAACAAGCGTAAAGGAATATAAAAATAAACTTATAGATTTTAATTGATAAAACACACATTTGTCATTTGTCATTTTGCTGTTTTCAACAGCTAAAAAATCACCAATAAAACATTTTCAGTGTTCGACTTATTCGTGAAAAATCAGTAGCAGTTTTTGTTGTTGTTGTTGTTGTTGTGAAATATTCTCACGACTTTCTTTTAATCTCACAATATTGATTCACAAAATTTCTTGAAATTTAGCATTTCACTAAACGTTTAATTTCCTTATCCCTCAGCCAGGACAGCAATTTATAGATAGAACCCTGAAGTCTCAGCTTCACTAGTACCCTGAAATCGCAGCTTCGCTAGAACCCTGAAGTCTCAGCTTCCTTAGAATCTCCCTAAAATAAATTCCCCCAATAAAAATCGTATTAAATAAATGTTTAAATATGGGTATTACGTTTGGAAGTTTCAGGATAAACTTTGGTGCCGTTTTCTATAAAATAGTTAAAAACTGAATAGCCTGAACTGAATAGAAGAAAGCTGAATAGAATTTTTATTGGATGTTCTTTAAAAGTGGTATTTTTAAAATATTAAATAGTCCGCAACACCAGAATCATCAAAACAATTTTCCCCCTTGTATTACAAATTATGATGGATAAGGGTTGTGAGATTCGGTCTTTTTTAAAAAAAAATAAAACAAAATAAAAAACTTACATTTTTGCCAACGTTTCGACAAATATACTGTCTTTATCAAGGCCTACAACATACAAATACATTGGGATTCTTTTTAGAAAGACAAAATCAAGAAACAAAAAACAGAATGTAATAAAAAATAAAATATATAGATTAATTTATAAATTAGGAAAAAACTTAGCTTTTTAGAAATGCTACATATATATATAAATAAAAAAAAAAAAAAAAAAAAAAAAAAAAAAAAAAAAAAAAAATTCTATTAATTACAGGACCGATACCAACAATCTCTTATCTATTTATCATAACCTCATTTCTTAACCCGTGACCTTGGTTTTCCCAATAGTCCCTTCTTTCCACTAGTTATAACAATACCTCCCGCTGTTCAATTGGTTTATTTGTTCACTATTCTGTTGAGGTGTTCTCAACTTTTTATTTTTCCTAAAATATACATAAGTTTAAGTTTCTATGTTTTGAAGATTTTTTTAACATTTCATATTTTTTATGTAAGTAAACAAAAAAAAAAAAATTATAAATTAATTTATATATTTTAATTTTAATTACATTTTGTTTTTTTTTTTCTTGATTTTTGTCTTTCTAAAAAGAACCCCGTTGTATTTGTATGTTGTAGGCCTTGATTAAGACAATATATTTGTCGAAATATTGGCAAAAATTTGAGTTTTTTTTTAAAAAAACGAATTTCACAATCCTTATCCATCATTTAAGAACGGTCGAGAAAAATCTTCCATAATTACAAATTATACCATTTTTTTGACTGTTCCATAGTTATTATTATAAACGTTATATCAGATTTGAACTTTCAGCGATTCAAAGAATTATTTGTTTATTTATATGCAAAAAACTTAATATACAAAGAAGTAAGGGAGAATACAATTAATATATATATATATGTACTATACGTGCAAGTGAACTTTCTTCTAAGACATATTTTCCCAGCATTGACATAATAGAAAAAGACATTCAAATGTTGTTCATTTCCTATCATTAAAAATATCAGACACAGTATCAGAGGCTAAACACAATGATTAAATATATGATTTCCTTAATTTCATAAAACATGGGCAGCGAAAAAAAGAATATGCGCTAGATCGTCAGCCTCTTTATAATTACATATTGGGCAAAATTGGTTACAATCTAGAGTAAAAAGTACCCCTTTTATACGTGAGCTTATAGACATTGATGTTTTTCATGTTTATTCAATACTTTAACTTAATGTGGTAAGGGAAAAATTGCATTATATTCAGTTCATTTAACTGCAATTTTATCTTTGAGCAGGTTTCTCTGTTTATTGATTGTATCTTGTTTTTACTCGATATTTTCTTTTTTGTTGCTTTCCAGCAATTTTTTTGGGGGTAGATTAACGAAATCCTAGTTACTCACCTATAGATTAGGATTCCTTGTATAATACGAAGATTCAGTACTCCTTGGTAACACCAACTAAAAGTAATAATATGATTTGGTTTTCAGCACTAGGAAGCTCAAGTAAATAAAAGTTTCTTTTCCATCAATTCTACTTCATCATAAAAAGAAAAAAATGTAAATAAATAAATATTCGTTTTTATTGAAATATCTCCGCTATAACTCATGATATCAAAACGTTGCTTTGTATGGGATACATCTTTATTCTAATATCAATTTTGATTGATTGTTAGGACGGACTATCATTGGCCTGTACCATTCAAGACATTTTTATTTCCATCCAAAATATAAAAATGGTACTAATATATCATCCACAAATACACTCGCATTTTATGTACACCGTTTACCTATACATACACACATACCACACGCTCACACATGCGCCCATTAATATATATATTTATATTATTATAATTATATCTTTTTCAATAAAAATTTCTTCCTTTTTTTTAAAAAAATTAAAATCTTTGAAAAATTAAATTATACCTTATATCTTTATATCTTGCAGTGTTCATCTTCAACAATATTTATGTATTTATTTATTTATTTTTAATTATAAAAATTCTGCCAAATTCGCTTTAAGGCTGCGGATCAGGAAATGGCAAAGGAAATGCACGACCTAGTAGCAGAGATTTGGGAAAAAGAGCAAATGCCAAAAGAATGGGGTGAAGGGTTAATTGTTCCCATTTATAAAAATAGAAAGGAAACCCCTCCGATTGTGGGAACTACAGAGGGATTTGTCTTCTATCGACAGCTTACAAAATATTCTTCATAGCACTTCACAATAGCCATATACCGAGAGGAAACTCGGAGAATATCAAGGAGGCTTCCGCAGCAATAGATCCACAATCGACCAGATATTTATTCTAAGGCAGGCCTGCGAAAAAATGTACGAGCATGGCAAAACTATGTGGATGCTATATGTAGATTTCAAGGCGGCCTATGATACTCTACGAAGGAAGGAGCTGTATTGAAGTTTTGCGATGACTGAAGTGGGGTTCCTGTCCAAGCTGATAAAGCTAGTCCAGTGCTCCATGCAGGAAACATTTAGCAAGGTTAACTGCCTGCAGGGCATTTCAGACTCACTCCAAATCATGTCAGGGCTCATGCAAGGGGACCCAATCGCCCCCCTCCTTTTCAGTGTCGCTCTCCAGGCAGTTTTACTTAATTTTTCACGAAACATGGGCAGCGAAAAAGAAGATGCGCTGGATCGTCAGCCTCTTTATAATTACATATCGAGCAAAATTGGTTATTATCTAGAGTAAAAATTCCCCTTTTATTGTTTCCACAATTCCAATCAAACTATTTGTAGAAGGTAAATTGATTAAATTTTGTTTTTCTACAACTTTATCATTGGGTTGGATCATAATGAATACATAATAAAGATATAAATATAAAACTCTTAGTTCCCTTCAACAATGAAAACTGAAAAGTTAGACATAAGGTTAAAATCCAGCACATTTTTAACTCCGCCCAGAAAAAAGAAGTGAGTGCAGTAATAATGTCCTCACATTTAGATATTTATCAAATAAAGAGCAAGAAATATGAATATTACTACACTAGGGCAAGGTGAAAAGTTCTCAGCCTAGCCATTAGATGGTACCTGCTACAAATGAAATTACTGTTTAATTATGTTGGCACACTTGTGGCAGAAGTAAATACTAAATGTGAATTTGATCAGACAAATTGTTTGTTTGTTATATAGCTGTTTAAAGTTAGCGTGTTGTGTGTTTTTGACAAAATGAATAAATTTTAATACCGTTCCGTCATAAAATTCTTCGTTTTAGATGGTTAATTGCCAACAGAAATTCATCCAAAGTTAGTGGAAGTGTATAAGGAGTCCTTAACTTCGTTATCAACAATAAAAAAAAAAAATGGGCAGTTGAGTTTAAACGTGGTCGTACATTGATTGAAGATGGTTCACGTGAAGGACGGCCAAAAATTGCAACTAACGAAGAAAATATCCGAGAAGATACACAATATGGTTCTAAATGATCGAGAATTAAAGATGTATGAGATAGCTAAGGCTATAGGGATCTCAAAAAAAACGCTTTGTGCAAGATGGATGCCGCATTAGTTAAATGCTGATCACAAACAGATGAGGAATCGAGTTTTCCAACAATATTTGTGCCGTTTTAAGAAGAATCCAACCGATTTTCTGCGCCGATTTGTTACGATGGATGAAACGTGAGTTCACCATTTTACACCTGATTCAAAACAACAGTCCAAGTAGTGAGTAGAAGCTCAGTGGCTGTGCACTGAAGAAAGCAAAGACAATTGCATCGGCTGGAAAGGCTATGGCTGTATTTTTGGGATTCCAAAGGGATTCTTTTAATTGACTACATCCTAAGGCTCAAACAATTAATGGGGAATTCTACTCACACCTTCTTGACCAGCTAGATGAAAAAATTAAAGAGAAAAGGCTTGGTTTGCAAAATAAGAAAATCCTCTTTCACCTGGACAGAGCACCTGCCCACAAAGGAGCTTTGGCAATGGGAAAATTGAGGGATTTAAAGTATGAATTGTTGGAACATCCTCCCTATTCGTCTAATTTGGCTACCTCTGACTTTCATTTCGACTTCATTTGGCTTTCATCTGTTCCCAAACCTTAAGAAATTCGTGGCTGGAAAATGTTTTGGGTCAAATGAAGAGGTGATAGCAGCGGTAAATGGATATTTTGAACACCTTCCAGAATCGCACTTCAGGAACGTAATCCAGTTATTGGAGAAACGTTGGACAAAGTGTATTTGAACTAAAGGGAGACTACTTTGAGAAATAATAGCATTTTTAAAATAAAAAACACTCCTTTTCACTACTAGGCCGAGAACTTTTCACATTGGCCCACTTACAATAGAATTTAATTTTCAAAATTTATAAATTACTACGTCGTAACAAAAAAAGTATATAATTATTTCATATTATATTTTTTAATGAAAAATATTATTAAAAATATCGCAATTTTTCTCCTTTTTGTACTATTCTTTAAAATATAAAAAAAAAAAAAAATCTGGAAGGCAGAATGTTCAATTGCATTAAGTGTTCCCTGAATCTACGAATGGTTGAAACCTCTAGAGAGTAAATTAAGACTAGCCTGGAGATATTTTACTTGGGAAAGCAATTTCAGACAAATGGCTTCACCTCTCAGATTTGTCATTAAGGGAATTTGTGAGGCGGTAAAACTCATTTTTCTTTTTTTTTCTTTTTTCTTTTTTTTTTCTTTTACTTTAAATATTGTGAGAGATAGGATAAATGTCTTCAAAAATGCATAGTTGTTTTAATTCTAATTGAAATAATTTAACACTGGATTGGCTAATAATATAAATTCATTTCACAATGTAATATTAAATCTTGAATAAATTACAAGAAATATTAATATCTAAAATTTGCTTTCTATATTTATATATTAATAATACTAATATTAGGCAGAAATTTAATTAAACAAGAAATATTTACATTTACGTAGTGAAAGCTCAGTTTCAGAAATTTTACTATCACAATACTATCCTCTTTCTGAGCAAATAAAAAGAGAATATGTACAATATAAATTAATAAAATTTAATTTTCATAAATAATAATCTGGTGTGAAACACTCACACAACTTTCTCTTACTCCAGTTTTCAAAATTGTAATTGACAAATTTTATAGTTTGTGTGACAAATTTAATTATTTTCCATTGCATTGTTTAATTATGAATTTATTTAAAATGGATAATTTGAATATTAATTAAATACATTTGAGAACCAATGATAAAATATAATAATGTATGTAATATGATTGTGTAAAAAAAAAAAAAAAATTGTATATTCTAAAAATAAATGACTATAGTTAATGAAACCTGATAGGAAAATAAGTGGTATTAAGTTTGAACCGCAATGTCAACTACTGCTAAACCGACACTTGATCACACAGTACTTTCTTGGATACCTCTAAAACCGCAACACCTGAAACGTACACCACAGTTTGAAACACATTTTTGGTTCACAAGTATTTATTAAATAATTTATATTATATTCTTTATAATTTATAATACAAAAAAGTTGTTGGTTTAATTTCATTTCACACATTTTTTTAATAGAATTGAAATTAAAAGCACAGGATGCTTCTATTATGTATGTAGGGGTAGTGAACCCCCACCACTCATCCACACTAGCGAGTGAACCCCCACCACGCATCAGAGAGAAAGAGCCCCTCTCGAGAGAGAGGAGAGGGGATATATATACGAGAGACAGAGTCAAAAAGAGATATTCTGTTCACAGTCTCACACTTGAATTGTACACATCGTTTAGCCACGTCAGTCAGTCTGTTCAGTTCTTGTAGTGTAAAGTATACAGTCCTTGGCAGTCAGTCATATACATATATATCAATTATAGATATCTTATACCGATATTAAGGTGTTATTTATCTATCAACATCCACAACCAACATCTCCTCCTACAACCATTACATGTAGAATTTCTATTATCACATTGAAAATCAGCACAGTGCAGATCGTAACTGTATTGTAAAAAGTTGTTGTGACGTTAGGCTTACCTAACTGCCTGGAGAGGTGAAGCAGTTAGACGGGTAATGAAGGAGCTGGACGGGGAGGGGAGAGTGATTAGTCTTAATACTTAATCTAATTACTTAATTATTACTTAATTATTATTATTATTATTATTATTATTATTATTACAAAAATAAGAGAAATTAAAAAATAATATTGGTTTAATAAAGTGAACATAAATTCACTTAACATAAAATATATTTAAGAAAAATAATATGGAAACCCACTGGGATAAAAATAAATAATAATATGTCTAAATAAAAGAAATAAATTGAAACTAAAAGAAAAATCCTATAATAAACAATAAAATAAACAAATTTTCAAATCAAATGTCTCTGGATCTATATATATATATATACGCACACACACAAGATGAAGTTATTTCGCTTATACTGGAAGTTATTGGATTTGGATTCTTTGGTGATTCCAGGAGCCACACAATTGATTTAGTACATTTCAAAATATGTTACCAATATTTACCTACAGTGTTCGCCTGGTTTTGACGAACGCATATCGGGAGTCCGCTGCTGAAGTACGCTACACAATTTATTGTCGGTCAAAATATAATTCATTCCTTAGAATTATGTTGATCTGCCGGCCAGATCAACCTCGTGCTTACCGCTGCACACTTAACCTGCTCTCTTCACTCCTCGTTTCTTAGATTGCTCTGTGTGTGTGTGTGTGTGTGTGTGTGTGTGTGTGTGTGTATGTGTGTTCTCACTATATTTACTTCAATTATTTTTTGTATTATTTAATTCAAAAATATGAATTTACGTCACAGGGTGTAAAGTATAAAAATTCTTTTGATATTTATCTGTCGTAACATGCATATTCCATTTGTTCCTGACCGGTTTCGAATTTCCATCCATCATCAGTGCAAATTCACCAAGTTCGTGTAGAGAGTACACTTCAACGTAATGTTTCTGTTACACTCACACTTGTTGGTTTGTTGGTAGTATATATGTGCGGGTGGTTGTAAGGTTATTTTACAAGTATTATCTGTGTGTTTGAATATGCACTAATTCTAATTAATATTATTAATATATATGTTATTAATATATATTATTATAATATATTATTAATTATTATTAATATACAATTCTAATTAATATTATTTAGATGACGTTGAATAGTAAACTGAATACTTTAACCTAACCCCATTCCTACTCCAAAAGCCCTTTTGAAATGAATTTTCCCAGAAAAATGTTTTAATAAAAGTTGTAAATTTTTTGTATGTGTAGTTGTTATATGAAGTTTGACGAAAATCATCGGAGCCGTTTTTGAGAAAATTGCAAAAAAGTACAAAAACCCCATAGTAAAGTGGTTATTCCGGTTGAGGAATTTTGACAGATGATCTATTGGTCCGATCCCTTGGTGATATTTAAACGGAATATCAAGTTTGAACTTTCTATGATTTTTCGTTTTGGAGCTACGCTGTCAGATACACATACAAACACACACACACACACACACTCTTTTCACACACAATTTTCTAAAAACTATTTTTCTTTTGACTCAGGAGACCTCAAAACGGATATTTCCGATGGAAAAACGATATCGAAAATTTGGCACGATTACAATACTTCCTCTTGTTAGGAGTAAGAGAAAGTAAAAAAATCTAGTGTGAAACACTCCAACTTTTTCTTACTCCAGTTTTCAAAATTGTAACTGACAAATTTTATAGTTTGTTTACCAAATTTAATGAAATTCGTCGAAAACTGAAAAAACTGTCCATTAAAAGCGCAATTCCGGTTTACTAATTTTCTTGAAATGCGTCTATTTATTTGTAATTTAATTTTTTGGTACAATTATTGTATATTCAACTATGATAGCACTTTAGAGAAAAACATAACCCCCAATCCTCCCCCAAAAGTGCCCTTAAATGAATTTTCCTAGAGAAATGTTTAAAAAAGAAAATTGTAGATCTTTGTATATTTAGTTTATATAGAGGGTTCAAGAAAATCGCCGATTTTGAGAAAATCGCCGAAAAGTGAAAAAAATCATTTAGTAAAGTGGTAATGTACACGCACTACCGGTTATCCAAGTTTTTTTCAAACTCGGAATGTCAACAACATATTCAATCCTAATTAACATTATTTAGATGACAGCATTGTCTAATAAACTGAAATAGCACTTTAGATGAAAACCTCACCCCCACCTCTCCACCATAATTGCCCTTAAATGAATTTTTATAACATTTCAAATAAAAGTTGCAGCTCTTTGTATGTGTAGTTGATATGTCATGTTTGAAGAAAATCTTCGGTGCCATTTTTGAGAAAAACGGAAAAAAAGTAAAAAAAAAGTAAATAAACAAGTAATTTTTTGAGCTATGCTGTTCAGACACACACACACACACACACACACACACACAGACCATTTGCTGAAAACCACTTTTTTGGACTCAGGGGACCTCAAAACGGATATTTCCGGTGAAAACACGATATCGAAAATTTGGCACGATTGCAATACTTCCTCCACTACTAGGACTAAGAGAAAGTAAAAAAATAAATTAAATAAATAAAAATAACGAATAAATTGTCTGTGTGTATGTGTTTTTTAACAACATATCTCAAAAACGAAAAATCGTAGGATCCTCCAAGTTAGTATTCACTTTAGATAACTACTACTGTATTTAACACGAAGTTTTCTAGCCAAATCCTTCTACAGGAGGTGCATTTTTACTGAAAGTATTTTCCCGTTTTTCTCGATTTTCTCGAAAACGGTTTCAACGATTTTCTTTTTAAACTTTGTGTACTTTCTATATATCTAAATGGCTATCACTTTTATTTGAAACCTTTCCTGGAGAATTAATTTTTTGGGGAGTTTCTGGATGAACAGTAACATTAAGCTCTTCACTCTAAAGTACCATTTGAATACAATATTATGGTTCTACCATCTATATAATACTGATGTACCTTAGAAGTATTCTAAATAATTTCAGATTTGAATATTGACCCATACACATGGTCAGTAACAGTTAACCAAAACGCTTGTTCAGGGAATCTCAAAACGTTTATTGTCAGTGATAAATTATTTTCATAAAACTCTCACTCAATTACAATTCTTCCTCGGACCGAAAAAAAAAAACAGAATAAGTGCAAATTAGGCATTATGTTTGTGTAATCACAAGAGAATGGGGACACAGAAGTTTCCATTAAAAGCAGTCAAAGTTAATGAATTTTCCTAAACATTGTAATTAGGATAGTTCTTGTGTCTTTTCTAGGACAAAAAAATTCATTTTGTGGGAAATTTGGGAAAGCTCCAATAATGGATGAAAAAGCCCTATTTTACACTAATACTAAAAATATTGGTTACAATAATATATTGTAACGTTTTTCCCTCTAAATTAGTTACTGCAGCTAGTTTTAAATGGGTTCGTATAGATAAAATACTCTAAACTTCAATAAAGAAAACGCCAATTTATTGTTATACATAATAAATTACAAAATAAAACACTTAATAATAATTACTTCACTGTTTAAAACACAAAAGTTCACTTTTGTTCATTTTGTATACACTTTCCACAAACGTACACTTCGTTTGTACCTGGAAAACTCATTCAACTCTCTGCGGTCTCACTATTAATACCGGTGGGGAATCTTCTAGAACTTCCTCGATTCCTCTAGAGAGAACCAGAGCGCCGCTAGCGCTTCCAGCGGCTACTAGAAGAACCTTAGGTACCTGCCTTCTCTCCTAAATGGCACCACTGTCTGCGATACACTATATATACATTAAAATTTCAAGCTGCCGGAAAATTTTGTAAATTGTAAATTGAGGACTTTCAATGAGAATAAGTTAATTTTTTGAAAGTAACTAATGTAGTGGAAGAAAGAAATGAAAGAAAAATAGGAATTTTGAAAATAGTTTAGTGAAATAATTTTGTGAAATTTTTAGCTAATTCAAATAGTTATTTTAGTGAAGGGGAAAGAGCCAGGTACTATAATTTAGGTCAATGCTACTGAAGAGACAAAGGTGACAAGAAACGTTAGGATAAGACAATACACTCCCTCCAGACATACCAACATTAATTTGAAAAGATTTGAACTAACAATTAGAAGGCATTCTTTCAAGACAGTCTGAACCACACATTCAATCAGAACACTTGTCTTTCGCTCTCTTAGCATCAGTGCCAGTCATAAGTTAAAACATAAGAGTTTTTCACTTAATCTAGATAAATAATTGATTCATAAACATAATAGTTGTGATATTGTGAGGTATTTAAATTCATTTAGAGATTAATATATTTATTTTAGAAACAGTGGTGGTCTCTTGTTTATTTTGTTAATATTTCTATCTCTATCTTAAACATACACACAAGCCCTTTGCAAAACCGCTCACGCCACAAGCTACTACTACAACACAATATCACCAATTACATTATACTATCGTATAAAGATTTGAAGAAATTATTCTCAAATTGTGCCAAATAATTCTTTAAAGGTAAGAAAGTACTTTGAAGTGGCCAAAATTAAATCGTCGCATTTCCATTGGCCATACATAGTCATTTCTTATTTTCCCTATCTTTTTAAATTAAATTAAATAATAAACGACAAACCGAACATATTTAAACTAAGAAATACAACCAAAATTTTTTATTATTGTCAATAACCATAGATGTTGACGTGCCTTAAATTTAAAAAAAAAAAAAAAAAAAAATTCTCCAAACAATTCTGTTATTACAAAAAAAAAAATCAACTTTAAATAAATATTTATTCTTGCTAGAAATCTTAATTTTCACAACCTTTCAATGTCATTAGGTAGCAATTCAACTGTCAGTAACATTTTTATAGAAATTATATCTACGCCATCTTCTTAATTCATCCAAATCAGATATAGTATTAAAGATGTTTTTTTTTTTCTATCAGAAGTTTCTTAACAATTTATTTTATTCTCTTTTCCACCATTTTTAGTTTTCATACTTTCTACATTCTTACAACCATTATTTTTTTTTTTTCTACAATTCATTGATAAGATTTAACCCTACCAACTTTATTCGAATCTTTCAGTACATTGAACTGTTCATAATAATTTTTTTTACTTTCTCTTGCTCCTGGTAAAAGAGGAAGTATTGTAATCGTGTCAAATTTTCGATATCGAATTTTCACCGGAAATATCCGTTTTGAAGTCCCCTGAGTCCAAAAAAGTGGTCTTCACAATTTTCTTCAAACTTGGTATATCAACTACATATACAAAGAGCTACAACTTTTACTTATAAGTGTTTTGTCTGGGAAAATTCATTTAAGGGCAGATATGGGGGAGGTGTGAGTTTAGGTTTTCATATAAAGTGCTATTTCAGTTTATTAAACAATTCTGTCATCTAAATAATGTTAATTAGAATTAAACATGTTGTTGAAATTCCGAGTTGGAAAAAATCGGATAACCGGAAGTGCGTTTGTTTTGATACTTTACTAAATGATTTTTTTCACTTTTTCGCGATTTGCTCAAAAATGGCTCCGATGATTTCTTGAAACTTTGTATATAAACTAAACATGCTATGGTCTACATCTTTTATTTAAAATATTTTTCTGGGAAAATTCATTTAAGGGCACTTTTGGAAGAGGGGTGGGGTTACAGCTTCCTCTAAAGTGGTATCATAGTTGATTATACAATTCTGTCATCCAAACAAAATTAATTAGAAATAAATAGATGGCCAAAATTCCAAGTTTCAAGAAAATTAATAAACCGGAAGTGCGCTTTAAACTGGACAGTTTTTTCAGTTTTCGACGAATTTAATTAAAATTCGCGCTTTGGTGCATGTTGCACCAAATTTGTCACAATACGTTCTTAAGGAAATTTTATAAATCTCAACAATCACTTAAGCCGGAATGGGAGCCTCCGAAAGGAGAGCCGCTTTGAACGGAAACACGCAAGGAGTCAGAAAGAGAAGAATACGAGCCAAGAGCTATGTGGAAGAGGACTGTACAGAAGAAAGTTACAAAGGAGTCGGAGAAATTCTGGGGGGGAGGGGAATTAAAAAGGAATCGAAAGAGAAAGGAAAAGATGCCTTAGTACTCCAGAAAAAGTAGAAGAACATTCATTAGTCAATACTTAGTATAATTTGAAAACATTATTTAATTATCAGAATGTAGGTTTGTTGAATATAACAACTACTTTGATTGGCTTGGGAAAAAAAAATGAATTGGTGTAAATTTACTTTGAAACCAACCAAATTTGATGTTGTTTTTTTTCGCTTTTTCTATTTTGTTAATGTGGCTAGAGATCAGATGAAAGAATATCATACTTGGAATCGGTATATTATCTTTACCGATTTTCTTTACCAGGCGTAAATGTAGTCTTATCGTAATAAAGTAATTAATTTTTACTAAACAAACTGGTATAGAAATAAAGAGTTTCAACAATTTTCTGATAATACTTATTTAAAAAAAAAAAAAAATATGAAATAAATAAACCACACTGCCATCTGAATTTCATTGTATGTCCCATTGTAGTACATTGACCCGGTTGGGGCGCTGGTAGCGCTATACTCGGTTGTTTGGCTAGTTAGAGGTGTAAAGAGAATGATTTATAGGGGTAGCCCCATACTAAAAGAGAGAGGGATGTGGTAAATTTCCAAACCATCCAAACCTCTCTCCAGCTTTTTACCCCTCTCTTCGCCGGCATCTTTTGCCTTTTCACTAGCGTATAGTCTCTCTATTCCATTCTCTTTCTCACATACACGTTTACATTAAAAATATAACATGTGTGAGTGAGTGTGTGTTAGTATGTGAGAATGCTGGTGGCGGCGCTGTATTTGCCTTCGTACTGATAGCCGGCGTCCGTTGTGTTAACTGTTTGTACTGGGTGGACCCGCTATCAACCTTTACCATAACTGACTATGTCTCTCTCTCTCTCTCTATTACACTCTGTCTCTCTCCAACTATCATTCTATCTCGCTGCTCATAAATATTTTATGCTCACGAGTCCTCGTAAGTAGATAAACTGTACAGCCAGTTATTATGTTCGCCTTTACTTACTTACATACCGCTCTTCCAACAATACAACCTCTACTCACACCAACGTAAAAAATGATTGCAAAATTCGATTAATAATGCCACACTATTTAGTAGCAGATAGTATAATATCATTGGTTCAATACAATGGAATATCTTTTTACATTGTTTTATTAATATACTTCAACTGCTGAAGTTAACTACTTAGCAGATTATAATCTTTTTTATATTAAATTTAATCTTTATAAGGATGTTGAAAATGTGGGTGGATCCCCGCAATGCTGGATAACATCCGGTATTTTATCCGACGTAGCAAGCATATTGGTTTTGTTCCTGACCGGTTTCGGATTTTCATCCATCGTCAGAGCAAATTCACTAAGTTCGTGTAGAGAGTTCATTTCAACGAAATGTTTCTGTTAAGCGCTTCCATACACGAGCGGGGTTTCTTCAAGGTTTGGCCCAATCAGGCCAAGACTTGAGGAAATCCCGCTCGTGTATGGAGGTTTCCTTGAGGCCGCGGAGGAGTCGAGAGGCTGAAAGAAGGAAATTCAATTCTTTTTGGCCTTGAGGCCGGATTTTCCCGCTCTCTTTTTCGAGTGTGTGGTTGATGCTCGCTCGGCCTGGGAGCTTCACACCGATCATATCTCGTGAATTTTTAACCTCATCATCCGAATGTATTAAAATAAGCCTTGCTTGTGGCAAGTTCGTTCTAAAGACTACCATGATCGTAATAAAAAGGAAGCCCCTTACTTGAGACTGAAAGAAATAGACCCAGACAAGACTAAAAATGATGTTATTAAAAAAATTAACAACACGCGAAGCGCTTTCCATAAAGAAAATCAAAAATCAAAAAAAAAATCAGCGTTGCAATGAGTCTTTCGTGTGGAGGAATGGCTTGCCTCATAACCGTATCTACTTTGGGATAAAAGGGAGGACCAATGTAGGAAGATGTAATTAAGTATCATCCCTAAATAATTGTGGAAAACCTTTGGAAAAATTTGTAGCTCACTAATCATGTTTTTGTAGGAATACATGCTTCTTTTTAAAAGCCACTCTTTACAGCAAACACTTCTTTTACGCCTTTTCTTGAGAATGCAATCCCATGCAACTATGCAGCAAATAGCCGCTAAAATATTGTCATCAGTTGATGCCTTGATTACGGAACGACGAGAAACTTAGGTCTGACGTCTAGACTGAATGCGTTGACCTGGAGAAAATCATCATGGCCTATTGCTAGAGGATTTCCTTGAGTAAAATACTCATCGTGTGTAGTTAAGGGTTCGGTAGAGGAATTCCTCAAGGAAATCTTGGAGGCTTTTTCTTGAGGATTTCCTCTACGTGTATGGCTGGCTACCTTTAGACTCACACTTGTAAATAACCTTCCCACATATACAACTAACAACTGTGAGTCTAACAGAAACATTTCGTTGAAGTGAACTCTCTACACGAACTTGGTGAATTTGCTCTGACGATGGATGAAAATCCGAAACCGTTCAGGAACAATACCAATATGCATGCAACGACGGAAAAATAAAATACCGGATATTTATAAGGATGCATTGTGTGACGTAAATTATTATCTGTAACCATCTAAAAATGAGTAATAAAACCAACCTTTAATTTTTCTTTGGGAAATTATGATTATTTAAACAGACACAAGAGAAATGGCTTCATTTAATGTGAATCCATATCTTTTTATCAAAATGAATAAGCAAGCGAGCGGAAAGAGACAGGAAACATTGGCTTGGTAAACCGAATATTCTGCATACATTGTAAATAAGCGGGAATGCAATAAATTTTGGGGGACACCAAAGTCCTTTGTTCCAATTAAACAATTAATATGAAATATCTTAATAGAGGCAGTAAAAAATTCAGAAAGAGGAAAACTGTGTAAATAGAGATGATGGACTTCATCGGAGCATGGCTGCCTCTACACAGGGAACAAGAGAAAAATGATAGGAAAAAATAATAACGGATACTTGGAGCAAAACAGCGAGGTAGTGGAAAAGGGAGACTTAGACCTCGTTATCTATCATCAGCCAATCATATGTATGGAATAAAAAATTAAGCCACGCCCACTATCTACAGCCATTTATGTGCAAAATGGTGGACGGAATAGGGGATCTGCCCCTGTTCAACTCAGCCCTACTCCTTGCCAGCTTTGCTTTGGCATTCAAGGCGACACTCCCCTGTAGAAGCTTATTTCAATATGGACAGCAAAACGTCGGTTTATAACAACCCATTGACGCGATCTCAACCTCCGAGACGATAGCATAGCCTAAAATATCATACATATTTGTTCGCGGATCTGCAAACGACATCTCCTCTCCCTCTTTCTTTGAGAAGCGGCGCCACCCACTTTGAGAAGCTCTGTTGTAGACCACTAGATAACAAAACTTGAAATAGCACTTTAGAGGAAAGCTAATGTGTTCAGCTTCCCTGGGATCCCAAAAAATCAATTTTTCCTCCAAAAAAATGTAATGAAAAATAAATTTTCCAATAAATTTGATGATATTAAATAGTAGTATGTTTTAAGAAAATCATTGTAGTTATTTTTTTTTTATAATATTGCAAAAAAAACTGTAAAACCTGTTCAGTAAGACTCACTTTTTTTTTTTTATTCATTCGCCACTTCCGGTCAAAATTGTTGATGACAAAAATTCCAAGCTCATGCGATTTTTTTATTTTTTGAAATTTTTCTTTATACAGAGTGACCGGAGTTATATGCTCCACCCACTTTTTTTTTAAACGGCGGGAAATTTCGAAAAAATAGAAAACACGTATTTAATCATTTTTAGTCTACTTTATTTTCAGTGATAGATCCATTTTTTTATACCCCAATATCCCGAGATACAGCATCCAACTTTTTTTTCTCAAATGGAACATTATATTTTTTTTTGCATATTTTTATAGTACTTGAGCCTCTAAAAAAATTTTAAATCGGTTAGGTTTTTCAAAAGTTATGGTAATTTAAAATATGAAAAACAAATTTCAGTTTAATGTCAAAATTACCTTCTTCTTTTTTTAAGAAGCTCTTCAAACTGGGCATCATCAACGGATAGGCAAGCCAAAGCTCTGGACTCCCACGCTCTGTTTGTAGCAGCACTTAGGTGGCAAAGTCAACATCTAGGCAGGCTAGAGTTATTCGACGTTCCAGATCTTCGACTGAAGCCACGGGATTAAGGTTACTGTACACTTCATTTTGTAGATATCCCCACAAAAAATGGACAAAAATGCACAATTTTATGGATTGATGAATCAAAGTTTACCAACAATGGCCTTCTTAATCGTTGGAACTTTAGAATATGGGCAGAAGAAAATCCACAAGTTACCTTCACCACACGCCATCAGGTTGTTTTTTTCTACAAACGTTTGGTGTGGAGTTTTAGGAAACCAACTAATCGGCCCATACTTCTACAGAGGGAACTTAACTGGTGAAAGGTATCTAACTTTTTTAAGAGACATTTTGCCAGTTCTGCTTGAAGATGTTCCTCTAAAACGTCGGCTAGATATGTATTTTCAACAAGATGGTTGCCCGGCACATAATGCGAGAGTTGTTCGACGTTACCTGGACAGAAATTTCCACGAAAAGTGGTTAGGAACTCATGGTCCGATCCAATGGCCACCTCGATCTCCGGACTTAACCCCAATGGACTTTTTTGTGGGGATATCTAAAAAATAAAGTGTACAGTAACCTTAATCCCGTGGCTTCAGTCGAAGATCTGGAACGTCGAATAACTCTAGCCTGCCTAGATGTTGACTTTGCCACCTAAGTGCTGCTACAAACAGAGCGTGGGAGTCCAGAGCTTTGGCTTGCCTATCCGTTGATGGTGCCCAGTTTGAAGAGCTTCTTTAAAAAAAAAATAAAGTAATTTTGACATTAAACTGAAATTTGTTTTTCATATTTTAAATTACCCATAACTTTTGAAAAACCTAACCGATTTTAAATTTTTTTATTTTTATTTTTTTAGAGGCTCAATTACTATAAAAATATGCAAAAAAAAATATAATGTTCCATTTGAAAAAAAAAAGTTGGATGCTATATCTCGGGATATTGGGGTTTAAAAAAATGGATCAATCACTGAAAATAAACTAGACTAAAAATGATTAAATACGTGTTTTCTATTTTTTCGAAATTTCCCGCCGTTTAAAAAAAAAGTGGGCATATAACTCTGGTCACTCTATTACACGTATTTTTTTCATATTTCGAAGAACTCATAACACATATTACATACTTGTGGTTGAAAATTCATTTGCCAGAAACTGCAGACGATCACAGTTCTTCACCATATTTACAGCAGTAGAAATCGAAATATTTATTTGTTTTGGACTTATAAAGCGAACAAAGCGGACAAAATACTTGTAAATGTTCAAATTGCAAAACAAAATGATCACATTAAATATTTTGTAATTAAATTGAAAATATAAAGAAAAAAAAAAAATACCTAAATAAAATAAATAATAATAAAATTTAAACCTAATGTTTACAAAAAAAGAAAAGCATTATCGGCTACTCTAATAAACAGTACTTAAAAAAAAAAAAAAAGTTATTATTATAATTACTTATCTTTCCCCTAGATTTACTGATAAAAGTAAAAAAATAAAAATGGTTGAACATTTACATTAATATACTGCCCCTCTTCTACTATCAGTGACCTCTTTTTTACGCATTCATTTATGTACATAAATATTATGTCTTAATAATTTTTTTTACCATTGGTGGCAGCTAGCAGAGAGTCCATGTTTAAGAAGGTTACAGTAGTACATTGATAACAAAAAAATATTTTCTATTTGTTAAATTTTTCTTTAAAAACCATTACTAGGCTGAGCGGAAACAAAACAAAAACGACCAAAAATGTGTCACCTTTATATAACCCTCAAATTTCCCTTCTTTATTTATTGTTTTTATTTACGTCATGTATAATGAATGTTATTGTGATAATTCTATTCCTTGAAACACGATAATTTTATGCTTGCTTCCTTCGTGTTCCTTTAATGATTATATTTATGTTATAACATAGAAATACTAAGACAAATAAAATAGCAAGTTGATTGTGTCATAATTGCAATGTGTAGAAAATTTAATAATAATAATAAATTACCAGAAATAAATTGATTTTTTTCCAAGCTCCACTCATAAGATGTACAATTGTTTTTCGAATATTCATCTATTTAGATGAAATCGTTTCGCTTGAAGTAGTTGTTTCAATACATCCAGTAAAAGATGTTGCGTTATTGTTATATTAACAGTGATTGAACCATAAATTATACTGACGTGATACTTTAAAGAGAAGCCTAACGTTTTGGCTTCCCCCTCCCCAATAATCCCCCCCCAAAAATCAATTTTTCTGGAAAACTGCTTCAAATAAAAGTGATAAGCATTTATATAATATGTAGATCGTATGTGAATGTTTGTATAATGGGTTTGTTGAGAAGAGAAATTAGGTTTGATTAAATGAACGAGATATGCTGATACTAATATAATGTAGCTAAGTTTACACTAACTGCACTGGACTTTATAATGAAAATGATAGAATGAATGGTGAGAATGGAGATATGACACGATGCGGTTGTATGGTTGTATCTGATAGATTTCCTCTAAATAGATTCCCACTGGCTTATATACACAGGTTCTCCCACTCTAGCCTGCCTAAGTCAGAGAGTAGTCTCTTGTAATTTAGTATGAGGGTCTTTTAAATTTTTGAACCACTGTAGAGCTGAGTGGTCCGTAATTATTTTAAATCTGTAGCCGTAAATTATCTGACGATACTGTTTGCAGCCAAAGAGAATAGCTAACAATTCTCTCTCTGAGGTACAAAGTTTGGTCTCAGTATCTGACAGAACTCGTGAAGAGAAAGCTATGGGACGCTCTTCACCATTTATATGTTGGCTTAAAATTTCTGATATGCCGACGTTGCTCGCATCCGTAGTTAAAATAAATTCATTTTGATAATTGGAGTGTGCCAGAATGGGTGGAGAAATTAATTTTTGTTTAAGAATTTAAAATGCCGATGTGCATTGGGGAGATCATACAAACTTAATATTTTTCTTTATTAAATCCGTTAAGGGCTTGGCTATTTCAGCAAAATTATATATAAATTTGCGGTAGAAACCTACAAATCCTAAAAATGCCCTAACATCTTTTAATTTTTTCGGAATCGGATAGTTTACTACTGCTTTTAGTTTGTCATGATCCGGAGAAATGCTTTTTTTGCTCAATGTATAGCCCAAATATTTGCATTCCTCTTTGAAAAAAGAGCATTTATTTAGGTCTATACAAAGATTGCCCTGCTGTAATTTTGTGAGAATTTTTTGTGTGGATGTTAAGTGTTCATGAAATGTTTTGCCGTGAAAGATTAATATGTCGTCTATGAATGTATGGCATATGTCAACTGTGTATCCTGTTAAAATTTTGTCCATTTGTCTTTGATAACAGGAACTAGCATTCTTTAATCCGAATGGAAGAGTAAGGAATTTGTATGTACCGAATTGTGTGATGAATGTAGTTTTGTCTTGTGATGGTTTGTCAAGTCTAATGGAATGAAATGCGTTTGATATGTCGAGAGTTGTGAAGTATGTTGTGTCGTGTAATTGGTTATAGCCCGCAAGGAGTATCTGTTGCATGCAGTTATTTGGGGAGAAGCGACTCTATAGGTTTCCACAGCTCAGAGCTCCGAGAACAGTACACAATACACTTAAACTATATACACTCTACACTTTACAGACAAGGGCAAACACAGCACACAAACTAGGGTCTCCGTCCCTAGGTAATTGGCGTAAGCCAAGGGTGAAGGAAGGGATTAGCTCAATGGTAGCACGCTGGACTAGCAACGCTGAGGTCCCGGGTTCGAATCCAGCATGCTGCCCTTAGTTTTTTTTTCCTAGGGGCCTCTACAACTCACTGTGAAGAGCAGTGTTGTCTATAGCTGGAGAACACTGCTTGAAGGCCGGCAGTGCACTGAGAAGACTCCGGGGGGGGGGGGGGCAACAATAGGACTTTCAGGTCGCCGGCAGTGCGATAATCCCCTACAAGAATCTTTACCTAGTGTACGTTAAAACATAAAATTCAACTGAAAACTCCAATTAAACAAAAAATTGACAAATTCACAATATTTTTTCTTTGTGAGTAAGAGAGAGTGAAAAAAAGAAAACAGTGTCTAAAATTATAGAAATAAGAAAGTAAGGCGCCATGATAACTGGTGATTAGAGGTGCGCGGGTTGCATAGCTGAGGTGTATTGTGGTACTGGGTTTGATTTCCAGTCTTGGCCTTAGATTTTTATTTGATATAGTAATATGAATATGAATAAAGTATGTACACTATCCGTCTCCATCCACGGACTCCCCTAATTAAATAACGATTAACTAAGGAATGTTTGATACATTTTTTTGGAGGGGAGGCCATTTTTCAAGCAAAAAAATTATCCAAATAGTTCTTAACACTATTTGCACCAAAAGTTTAGCTAATAGTTAGTCTAGGGAAGTCGTGTGACAAAGTATTTGTTTTAATTATGAAAGATAGATATGTAATTTCAATCTTAATCAAATAATCTAGTTGACAACTTGAAGAAATTAATTTCGAGATGTAGGATTATAATATTATATTATAACATTAATTAAAAGTGAAATGCAGTGGAACATTGATTTAACAAACAATCCTACTCTTGACGTAGGATTTTCAATATAAAGGGTTTATTGAATCTGTCTATAGTGTGTGTGTGTGTGTATATATATGATTCATCCGTACATTAAACTATCCGCTAAACCTAGCCAACATTATTATCTATTCAGTCTAAAATAATATAATGACGTACTATTGTCATGTACTATTATCATCATATTGAGATCATCAATATTGATCATATTATATGGAACCATGTTCTAACCTTATAAATTAGCACACCAACGTCACTATTACACATTAAATGGAATGGTGAAATCATGTTATCTTAATTTGATTTTTTATTTATTTTTTTTTTTGTGTGTCGACCACTAATTGCCCAGTATTTGATGATGGCATCTTAAGATTTTTTTCATAAAAAAAAAAACCTGAGAAACACTCACTCGACTTGCTCTTACTGCAGATAATGCAAATATAAAATTGACAAAGACTTCTAATATAACTCAAGTATTAGAATGGACTCCCACTAGAAATCTGCAAGCTTACTTTATTGGAAAAGAAGTGTTCATGTAATTTGAATAGACCTATCAATGGGACCCCAGTCTTCTGTTCTTGATTCTAAAATGCAATTTAAAGACCTTTTTTGAAAAAATGAATAAACAAAACGATGCCAGTGGCAATGACAACATTTTATTGATGTTCATCTAGAATAGAATCTCCGAAGATTGAAGATTTCGCCTAACTTTACTTCTTAATTATGTAATAAGCGCAGCTACTATTTAATAGTAGGTATTTTTTTTTGTACTTTAGGAATGCTAATATAATGGAACTAAACCCCATCAAATTCGCAAAACCTCCACACAAAAATGGAGCTCAATAATTCCATTACCAGTCTTATTGAGACACCATTTTGAGTCTCCAAGCGCATTTAAACTATGCATTACCTCTCCTGTCACACCAGCTACAGTGTATTAATGAATGAGCTTCACATTAACAGTGAATCTTTCATTTACAAGTTGTCCCTAGCGGTTGGATAAAAATTAAATAAAAAAAGTCGACCGGCCTGACGGTTTTAACGGTGAATCACCTGATGAATTTTTAAGGTTTAAAGATCAGTCGTTAGATGTCAACATTGTTTGACGACATAACAAGTCTCAACATGAACCTTGAAATGTTCACCAAACTAGCCGCACACTAATTCCACCATTAGAACATACGTACAACAATTCCATTCACTCTTCAGGCGACTCTCACCAGACGCCAACGCTACATAATTCTACATTCATCACACTACCAAAAAAAAAAATCTTTACTCGGTCACGCTACCCCCCCCCCCAATTTACTTTCTACTCCCTTACACAGTATATCGTAAATTTGAAATTGTGTTTAACTGCAAGTAATAGTTTGTAGCTGGTATTTTATCCATCGTAGAATGCATATTTATATTGTTCCTGACAGGTATCGGATTTTCATCCATCGTCAGAGCAGATTCACCGTGTATAGAGTTCACTTCAATTTATTAAGGTTACAAACTTCCCACATATGTACAACCAACAGGTTTGAATGTAATAGAAAAACATTGCGTTGATGTGAACTATCTACACGAACTTGGTGAATTTGCTCTGACTATGGATGAAAATCCGAAACCGGTCAGGAACAAAATAAATATGCATGCTACGACGGATAAAATACCAGATGTTATCCAGCATTGCCGCGGACACATCCACATATTCAATCTTAATATATCTTTAATCTTCAACTCACCCAAGCATTCCCTTGAGAATCTTACTCTCCCTAAATATTACGAAACCTCGTATTAGTGGAAAGGAGACATTGACCTAGGTAGTGGTTCACTATTTCCCTGACTACTTTGTCATAATTCTGACATAAAAGACTAGAAATCCTATCTATTTTTTGTAAATAAGTGGCTGCCCAAAAAAATAAGAGTTCAGTCAATACCTACTACGTCTCTCAATTGTAGCCTGAGACATAGACAGAGGAGAGAAGATACTTCAAGTACCCCTTTCCTATATTGTTTGTAAAAAACGGCACTAGAACACATACGTGTTCTGTAGCAAAAAATAAACATAAAAGTTCATATACACATATGTTTTAAAACAATTGATTACAGAGATATTGAAGGATAAAGATTTATTTATCGAAAGTCCAAAAGTATAATACTAACAATTGCATATCGTTTATTTGTTTGACAGTTAGTATTAAACACTGTTTTGTGTAAGTTCTGTGCGTGTGAGTGAATACTGTGAGACAGTATTCAATAGTTTGTGTGTTTACCGAATTTATCATTAATCCTACCACGTTCTTCTACCATTACACTATATTATAGTTCTTTAGAAATTCAAATGAAACATATAAGTTCGATTATCAAAGCTATAGTACTGCAATGTTTTCCCTCTAAACTAGCTACTGCAACCAGTTTTAAGTAGGTTCGTTTAGATAAAATACTCTAAACTTCAATAAGAAAAACACCAATTTATTGTTTTACACAATAAATTATAAATACAACACTTAATAATAATTAATTCATAGTTTGAAACCACAAAAGTTCACTTTGTTCACTTTTTATACACTTTTTACAAACGTACACTTAGTTTGTAACAAGAAAACTCCCCTAGACTCTCTGTTGTCCCCACTATTTATACCGTTGGAGAAGGGTCTAGAACTTTTTCTCGATTCTTCTAGAGAGAGCTAGAGCACCGCCAGCGCTTCCTAGCGGCCACTAGGAGAACTTGAGGTACCTGCTTTCTCTCCTAGATGCACAAGTGGCTGGCTGCGTTACAATACATATTAGACAAAACAGAATATCACGTTTAATGTTCCCGCAAATCTATTCCATTTTGAGTTACGCTTTTCAAGATGCATACAAAATCTTTCATTTCAACTTTTTCGTATTCAAACGTCCCCCCCTCCCCAAAAAATGTGTTGCAGATAAAAATTCAATTTTTGCAAGTCTAACGAGAATACAATATATCCTCTTGAAAGAAATTAAGAAAGTAAAAAACAGTAGTAAAATTAAAAGACAACCAATAATTTAGATAATTAGATTAAAATATAATATCAATTGAAAAAAAAAAAACTTCATATATTATTATTATTGTTTTTTTTTTCCTTAATAAAAATTTATTGCCAAATTAAATCGTAAAAGAAGATACAGTAAGTCTTGGTGATAGTAAAGTGGACAAATATATCCGAGATCCAATTAACTGGACCAATAAAGAGAAAGAAAACAGCTAAATTGATTTGGTGTAGCATGTGAGGGAAATAATTTTTTATTATATATATATAAGGCCACACCTTTTCATTGTTTCATTGATAAAATTTTATATTTAATTATGCTATTATAGTTTATATATATATTATTTATTTCTTAGTTACTTTTTACGCTGTTACTTTATATTTTTCTTATTGCCTGTAAGAGGAAGTATTATGATCGTGTCAAATTTTCTTATGTTCATGAAAAAAAATCCTTTTAATGAAGGATTTGGTACGACCACAGCATCTGACAAAGAAGGTATAGACAAAAAATCCATAAACAGGAAATACGATTTCACTGTGAATGATTCATTTTTTTTTTTCAAATTTTCGCTCTTTCCTTCAAAACTAATACCAACGATTTTCTTTTGTTGTTTATTATCTAAATAGAATTTAATTTGCCACAGTATTCTCCAGGATTATTTGTTGTATTTGGAAACAATTTTTTTAATGCCAACTTTTCCGAATGCTTTCAGGTTGCATTATAATTATATTTGCAAATACCTTCCACTTGCTCTTGTCTAGATTTCTGCATATTTTTGCAAAATTAATTATAAAAAATAAGCAGTTTTGATACAAGGATTGGCTAAACTTATCTAACCTCTATGATATCAATTTCAACTCTTTGATAAAGTGTGAGCTTAAAGTAGCTGATATTCTAAGTAAAATGCAAGACAAATTTACTGAAATGTATAGAGCTAAAGCCCAAAAATAGCTGTAATTATGTATTATATAAACACTTATCTCCGAACCAGAATTATATTTATTGTAGTATGGATGCATGTTTAATTAGATGGGTATTCAAACTGAGATGTGAGCTTCTTTACTTAAACAAATATAGATATGATAATGATATCACACTCTGCTCACTCTATAATAGAGGGGATAAGGAAGACATTTTCCATTTTATTTGTATCTGTCCAATTCTCAAAGAGTTCCGTGTTGATACTTTAACAAAAACTGAACTTAATCTGGAAGAGTTGCTATACGCTCTGAATGGAAATGACTGGCCTAAATTACTTAGTTTTGCAAAGCTGGCATGGAAATACAGATACGAGCTGTTTTTAGAGTTTAATTATTAATATTGTTTTGTTAATTACAAGCAATTTGTTGTCTCTCTTGCTTTTTTTTTGTAATTTTACATATTCTACCGATGGATATGTCTCTCTCTCTCTCTCCCTTGTTTGTGATTTCTTTACACGAATTTTTCATTACTTTTTGTTTCCTTATTTTATACTTTGTATTATGTACAACAAAAAAAATGCCTATAATAATAAATTAAAAAGAAAAAGAAAAGAAGTCTTTTTATTCCATAATTATTAAATGTTTATTTGTTTAAGTAGGTTTGGTGATATACACTCTTGTGAGTAACTCCTCAGACGATCTGTAGACCATTGAGTAAGTCTATTATATTTGTACGATTGTTTGTTGTATTATTTTATACTGTTTTTTTCAATAAAGACATTGAATTGAATTGAATTGTCTAAACAGAAAAATGTCCATCAATTTTAATTTTTTCCAGTAAGATCGAGTTTTTTGGGGTTTGCTGGGGGAGGGGCAATATTAAGCTTTCCTCTAAAGTAACACTTCAGTGCAATAGATGGTTCCATCACCTTTACAGTATTAGAAGCAAAGCAAGAATTACAAATTTGAAGAAAATCTGTTAAACAGATGTAATGATATATCAAAGTCATAGCAATGTCAAAGTGGTATCAAAGTCAAAATGGTTCCAGCCAGCTGCTATCTTCACAAAGGATGGCAGGAATAAAGGATAATCTATAACTAGTGGCCTAGCTGGCCGCTGTCTTCAAGACAAGGCCGCGGCCAAACAAACGAAACCCAAACGAACGAACTAGTTTGGTGACCAGTGATTTAGGTCAGTGGCCAGCTTTATCGGTGCTTGCTTTGATGTAAAGTATTGACCCTTGTATTGAAAAGGGTTTCGTTTGTTTGGCCGCAGCCTTGTCTTGAAGACAGCGGCCTGCTAGGCCAGTAGTTATAAATTATCCTTTATTCCTGCCATACTTTGTGAAGATAGCAGCTGGCTGGAACCACCATGACATTGCTATGACTTTGATACCACTTTGACATTGCTATGACTTTGATACGTCATTACACAGAAGTGCGATTTTTAAGATAAAAAAATGTTATTTTTTTAGTCGTCTGTCCAGATATTCAAAGTCTGTTGCAATTTCTTCCAAAATATGTTCATATTGTAAATTTCAATAGAAGTTGGAGTTGTCTGCGATCTACTTTGGGTGAACAGTAAACAGCTACATATTTGTTAGAGTTTAATTGAAGCTTCTTCCCATTTCTGCATCCTTCTTTCAGAGTGTCTCACCATTCTTTTGGTGAGAGAAAGACATACATACACTGAATTGAGAATCTCACTCGCTACTTAGGCCAGACTAGAGTGGGAGACCTTGTATATATAAGCTGCGCTATCCCTACAGGACAGTTTTTAGAACACTTTATACAGCAGTTACAACGCGTCAGCAACCAAGTATTACCTGTCTCTTTACTCAGTCTAAATCTCTCGCTATCTAATTTCTATTTACGTGTAAAATCTTGGCAGTTTTGTGTTTCTATTTTATTATACCGTGTTCAGCATTCATTCTAGCTTATTTCTTAAAAACCCTTCCTCACTAATTTCTCTCCTTTCTGAAACCTATTAAAGTATTAACCGATAATTAAATAGATTCTTCTCTGGAGTACTATAAAAACACTAAGCAGGAGAGTCTCAGTATATCAGCTAGTACTGCTTTTCATTTTCATCACAAAGCTGAGAAAGTGGAGAACAAATCTATTATTCAGGATCTAGCAGGGATAAGTAGATGGTATTTTTTTTTTTTTTACATGATGTAATTCCAGAAAATAGAATTTTCCCTTTATTACTTCTGTATCCAGCTCAGTTGATGAGTTGAGGTAACAGTTGTCTGGTTTAATTCACACGGTTGTTCTTTTATTTTTTTTGTATTAGTTAACTAGCCAGAGGCGACCAATTTAATACAAAGAAAACAACAGAATCAAGTTTTATCAAAGTAATTTGGTAAACATTATAAGAAAAAGGAAATACGCTAAAGTATTCAATAAATGTCTGGAGAACTGTGAACAATTTTTCAGTATTGCGATCGTATCAGATTTTCGACATGAAGTGTTCACCGGAACTATAAGTTTTGAGGTCCCCTGAGTAAGAAAAAAAGTGTGTTTTTTTAAATATGTCTTGTGGTCACCATAACTCAAGAAAAAAAGGAAAATTGCAAAAAATTAAAATTTTATATTTATGGGATCCGACAGTAAGGTCATGAACAATATCAGTCAACCGGAACTACCACTTTATAGAATAAACTGAGCCTAATCCCTTCCCTAAGTATGAGTATTATTTGAATTATTGTTTTGAAATCTATCTTTCGTATTATAAATATATCCTATCTATCCTGGATGAAAGCATGAAAATCTTTTCTAAATTCCTCCACTAACCCCATACTTGGTTAGTTAAATGACGAATCAAAATTAATCCCACCAAATCAAAGTATTTACACTTCGACGAAAAATCCTACCACCTGTATTCATTAACCAAATCCCTATTCCATCAGTTAACAATATACGTTACCTTGGACTATACCTGGACAGACGATTAACATGGAATCCACATACCAGACTGAAAAGACAAGAAGCTGACGCTATAAACCCCTCGGAAGGCTCATCGACAGACGATCAAAACTAAACTTAAATAACAAAAGACTTACAAAAATGACTTTTACAGTCAATTTAAATTTTATTTACAAAATTGACTGTAAACAATGCCCAGCCACATACATTGGACAGACTTCACAGTATTTAAAAAAAAGACTATACCAACACGAATACGATTGCAAAGTTAAAAAATACAACGACACGACTACCGCCCTCACAAGACATCATATTGAACTTAACCACAACTTTGACTATGACAACCATACAATTCTTGCGACCAACACTAACAAGAAAAAAAGAAACATTTTAGAAATGATAAACATTAAAAAACACACAACTTCAATCAATTATAGGACGGACACAAACAACTTGTCAATCATCTACAACAGTATCCTAAACCCCCGTCCTGGAAATTCCCATCCATCATAAGACTTGGTTTTTCCTTTCCATCCCCCACTCCTGAATACTACCTTTTAATAACCTCTTCATCTACCACATACCTTCATTTCTGATGATGTAGCTCATATAGTTAGTAACTCTCTCTGTTTATTACATAATTTGAGTTTAGTTTGTTTTATGGAAAATATATCTAACACCGATTAACATTTTTTTTATCTTTGTAAGTAGTTTAAAAATTTTTTTGTTTGTTTTGTTTTGTATTTGTCTTCTACTATTTAATAATTGTCCCAAACTATTTCTTTATTATTATTATCTATATTAAGATTATGGTGATTACTATTATTATTATTCCTTTTTGTTTGATTGTTGTACAGATCCCTGAAGAAGACAATAAATTTGTCGAAACGTTGGAAAATATTTAAAAAAAGTGTACATTTTATTGACCGCTCCTCGAGATCTCCTTTAGTTGTTATTAGATCGGTCGAGAATCTTCATTAACAATAACAAAAGACTTTTATATCTGCTGTTACTAAGACCAATTTGGTTATTCGGTATTGAAGTATGGGGATCTGACTAAACGTTCCAGCTCCCAACGCATCCAATCCTTGCAGTCAATAATTCTTCGGAAAATCCTTAATGCTCAATTCACGAACCTCACTATCCACAATGACCTGAACATTCCTTTCGTCAACGATTTAGCGAAATCTCGTTTTTTCAAATTCCATTCCTCCACAGCAGCTCATTCCAATACTGTAATAGAACAGCTCTCTTGTCCTACATACCAGGTAATCCCCTAACGAGATTGAAGAGGAGATCTACTATGGCCTCGCGTTCTAGTATTGTCAAGACACAGTGAAATAATGTTCCATGATAACGGAGTGTCACCAGTGAGTACCTTCTCCAATCTAAACTTCCTGTTACTGTATTAGCTATCACTATATTTACCTTTTGTAACTATTGTTATAGTTGTAAATTTCAACAAAATAAATAAAAAATTTATAACAATAGAAAGTTATTTAAAAAAATCGAATTATTTATTTATTAAATTATTATTTATGAATTTTATTATTTTTTCTTATCACAATTTCCTGTTTTTCATATTCACATTCATATCACTTTTCATTTATACTTTATCATTTCGATCACAATGAGAATTCACCAAACTATATCATGCAGATTAGCTTCAGTTTTTTATTTTTTTACTCTCTTTGTTTTTATTTTTGTTGGTTAAAAAAGTTAAATTAATTTTTTTATGATAAAATAGATGTTTTATCTTTTCACCTGTCCTTCTCTCCATTAGTAAATTAAAAAAAAAACAAAAAAAACTTCTAATAACGTTGAAATGGTCTAAGAAGCGAATGTTTATTGCCAAATTGTATTTGTATGTAAGATTAAATATATAGTAATACAGTGACGAAAGGAGGGGATTAGCTCACACGTAGCGCGCTGGAATTTTTTCACAAATTTACACAGCAGCCTGTCCTTAGATTTACACTTTTTTAGGAGTCTCTATATATAGCTCACTGCCGTATGATGGAGCAGTGTTGTCTAAAACAAAATAGTGCTGGAAATGCACTGAGAAGGCAAAGTAGATGTTTCAGATCATAGTGAGAAAAATAGGTATGCTGAGAATGTAATGGGATCCGAATCATCAAAGATTCATAAAATCTGAAGAGCGGAGAAGCACATTAAATGAATCAAATTTAGATACTCCCCACCTAGGTCACATAGAGCGACAGTAGATCAGTCGCGACAGTTTACAACCAGTCAACAACCTTCTACTATCTTCTCATCACTCAGCCAGTCTGTCACTTCATATATCTCACGCTACCTAATTCTATACACTTATAAAGTCCTTGCTGCTTTTTAATAGATGAACAGTCTTCTTTCAGTAATACATTATAAAATTGAGTGTTGTTCTGTTCTATAAATAATTATAAACATTATTACAACAATAATGCTGGGACACCATTAATAAAGTGAAAAAGGAAAAAAAAAAAGAAAAGTATATATATATACAGTAGAATGGAAAAGAATATTGGACTGGAATGAAGCCAAGGACACTGACGAAGTAGATATAGAAGGAGCAAAGAGTCTATGCATCTTTCTCTCTGCCAGAACTGGTGGCGGCACTGTCTGAAGAAGATGAAGTAGAGGGAGATGGCACTCAGTTAACTAGATTGATTAAGAAAATCTAAACGAGAGATATACTCTTACACAGATAATATCCACTAATTACCTAGTTCACTCAATTACTCACCTTTCATTATTTACTAGCAATTTTCACTTAAGAATTACTAAATAAAATGTACATTATTTATTAAGATTTAATTTTATATATTTATTAAAAAAAAAAAAAATGGAAAATTTACACGATTACAATATTTCCTCTTCCGGTGAGTTTTCACCGGAAATACACGTTTTGAGATCCCCTGAATTCAGAAATGTGGTTTTTAGAAAATAGTCTGTGTGTGGGTGTATGTGTGTAAAAGAATATCTCAAAAACGAAAAGTTCAAAACAAGGAAGGAAGCTCAAAACTTGATATTCCGTTTAGATACTACCACCGCATCAAGCACCAAGTTTTCGGGCAAAATCCATAAATCGGAAGTTGCCACTTTATTGAATGGTTTTTCCAATTTTTTTATGATTTTCTCGAAAACGGCGCTAACAATTTTCTTTAAACTTAGTATATCATCTATACATACAAAGAGCTGTTCATATTGAACCATTTCTCTGGGAAAATTCATTTAAGGGCACATTTGATGGAGGGGTGGGATTATGTTTTCCACTGAAATGCTATTTTAGTTCAACAATGTGCTATAATAATACAATTCTATAAAGTAAATAATATTATTGTTGTGGTGGTTGGTTCCGCAGAGCTGGAAAGCATCAGAGACATTTTCCGTGATAGCCTGCCTCATTTTGTGGTCATCGACCGGTTTCGGGCGTTCGCCCATCTTCAGGATGCGTTTTTCAGACAGTGTGACAACACAGACTTGCACAGAGTGAATTCAGTTTTACACACTGACTGGTGCTTTTAACTGTATTTAAAACTAAAAACTCTTAAACTAGGTCAAGGAATATGGTCAGCTGGGTGGGAAAACACGTGTTTGGGTAAAGTAAATCTCCCTCTTGACATTAGGGTTTAAAAATTACACCACCACATGTTGTTTCCATTGTAAGGAAAATTTGCCCTTTAACAACCCAAACACGTGTTTTCCCACCCAGCTGACCATACTCCTTGACCTAGTTTAAGAGTTTAGTTTTAAATACAGTTAAAAACATCAGTCAGTGTGTAAAACTGAATTTGCTCTCTGCAAGTCTGTGTTGTCACAGGTGTCTGAAAAACGCATCCTGAAGATGGGCGAACGCCCGAAACCGGTCGATGACCTCAAAATGAAGCAGGCTACCACGGAAAATGTCTTTGATAAATAATATTAATTAGAATTATTGTAAGTTTTCAAAACTTCTTACTTACTTACTTACTCCGCGGCTCTACAGATCTGTGTGACCCTTGGCCTTCCGAACTATTTCTCTCCATTTCTCTCTGTCCCTTGCGACAGTCTCCAGCTCCCAACTTTGCGGCGTCTCTTCTGACTTCATCCTTCCAGCGGCGTCTCTTCTGACTTCATCCTTCCAGCGGCTCCTTGGTCTTCCTCTTCTTCTTTTTTTACCCACTATTGCCATATCTAACATTCTCCTTTGCGGCCTTTCTTCTTTCATTCTCTCGACATGCCCAGCCCATCGCAGTCTACCTGCTTTTATATAATTTATTATGTCTTTATTTTTCAGTATCTCTGCAATTTCTGCATTGCTTTTAACTTTCCATTTGCCTTCGACCTTTATAGCACCATATATTCGTCTTACAATTTTCTTCTCGAAAACCTTTGGTCTCTGGCTAAAGATTTTCGATGGTTGTAGAAATCGATATATTTAATCAATTTATAGTTTCATCTGTAGGCCTTATTTTTATTAAATTAACATTAAAATTAAAAAGAAAAGCACACATCTTTATAGCTCACCTTTCATTCCCCGATAATATCTAGAATTTTGTTTGATAAAGAAAAATAAACTGTTAATAGTGGTACGGGTTAGAAACTATTTGTATTAGTTGATGTATTTGTGTAAGACAAGAAGCAGAAATAAATGTTTTCAGAGACACTTATTAGAATTGTAGACAAGAAAATACTCTTGCTAGTGAGAGAGAGAGCGAGGGAGAAAGCTAGGGAGATGTCGCACACTAGCTGTCTGTCTGTAGTAGACTGTTGCTACTCCATGTCCTACGTAATAACAAGTCGTGCCAAAGAGATGCTGACAGTCCCTCCTTACTTCCCCATCTTACTCTAACCATCAACAAGAAGAACTTGATATATCTTGGGTCAAAGCAAATAATGTATATTTGATGCGCCAACTTGTTTTAGAAACTGTACTATATATTATGTAAGTACTTCCGAATAAATTTATATTTATTTACTTTAGTAATCTAATTTTAATTTTTTGTTTGCCTCATATTTTATTAATTTACACAAGTATGGTTTTCGTGAAGCAAATTGTAAAATCGAACTATTTTGGGTATATTCAAAAATTTAAATTTGATGTAATCGAAGTAAAGTTTTGTAGATTATTTATTACTTATTCGTTAACTTAGTAAGTTAAGATATAGCTACAGTAGTCTCCAATTGATTTATTTAGTTTATGCACTTTATATTTTACTTTGACAAGACCAACAAATGACTTATTTTTAAATTGAGTTGTTTTTACAAATTTTAATTTATACAGATGTGTTTCAGAATTGCACGGCACTGTTTTTAGATATGTGTTCTGTAACAAAATATAAATATAAAAGTTCTTATACATATATTATGTTTTAAATCAATTTATTACAAAGATATTGGGGCATAAATATATTTATTTAACAACACAATAATTCAGAGTAACTGTTCAAAATGGCCACCGTTTTGTTGAATGTAGCATTCAGCACGATGAATCCATGCTTCTTTGGTACTTCTTATAGCATCAGGATGATGCTTGATAGTAGCTCATAAAGATTATTTTGCGAAAAAAATCCAAGTATGATATTCCAGAAAGCTTAGGTGACAAAAAAAAAGGGGGCCGATTAGATTGCCGCCAAGAAGATCACATAAGACATTTAATGAAAGGGTGTGTTGGTAATGTGTAGTACAATCCTACGAGGATTTTCTTCGTCCCAAGTATGGGTGTTTCGAAAATTAGTAATCCCATTTATTGTAAAGCAGATTCATCGGTAACCAGCAGGCAGCTTAGAGAGTAAGGATCTCGTGTATTGCTGAATTAACCACTGGGAGAAATTTCTGCGCTTGCTATAATCTTGTGGTAACAAATTATGCACAGGCGTAATGTGAAATGGATGCAATTGTTGTTCGCGCAATGTTCGCCATACACTGGTAGAGGAAACTTCGAAACAAAGTGACAATCTTCTGATGCTAATACTAGGAGATAACTGAACACCTTCCAATATTTCTTCTTCAACCTTCGCAGTTCCCCGAAATCTTTGTCAACCGGCGTTTATTCGTACAGGCTTTAGTGTACCATTTTCCCTAAGACTTCTCTTTCAATTGGCTTCAAACATTTTACAATTTGGTATTCTTCGGTTGGGAAATTTTTCATGATATATTCGAACATTAGCAACACCATTTTTATGTACCTCGCCATAAGTTAAAAGCATATCTGTTTGGACTTAAAAAAGTGAACAGATTTGTGGTGTCTCCCAAGATGATACACAAAATACTAAAAATACTGTCTCACAGTATTCACTCACACGCACAGAACTTACACAAAACAGTGTTTAATACTAACTGTCAAACAAATAAACGATATGCAATTGTTAGTATTATACTTTTGGACTTTCGATAAATAAATCTTTAACCTTCATTATCTCTATAATAAATTGATTTAAAACATAATGTGTATATGAACTTTTATGTTTATTTTTTGCTACAGAACACGTATGTGTTCTAGTGCCGTTTTTTACAAACGATATAACAAAGGGGTTGAAGTATCTTCTCTCCTCTGTCTGTGTCTCAGGCTACAATTGAGAGACGTAGTAGGTATTGACTGAACTCTTTTTTTTTGGGCAGCCACTTATTTACAAAAAATAGATAGGATTTCTAGTCTTTTATGTCAGAATTATGACAAAGTAGTCAGGGAAATAGTGAACCACTACCTAGGTCAATGTCTCCATTCCACTAATACGAGGTTTCGTAATATTTAGGGAGAGTAAGATTTTCAAGGGAATGCTTGGGTGAGTTGAAGATTAAAGATATATTAAGATTGTATATGTGGATGGGTCCGCAATGCTGGATAACATCTGGTATTTTTTCCATCGTAGCATGCATATTTATATTGTACCTGACCGGTTTCGGATTTTCATCCATCGTCAGAACAAATTCATCAAGTTCGTATAGAGATAATTTAATAAACATAAATTAATTTAAAAATTAAATATAAAATTATAAATAATTAAAAATTTAAAATCATAATTTAATAAACATAAATTAATATCATTTAAAAATAAGCATGATAAATAAAAATGAATACATTTGATTTTTCTCTATTATTTATTTTAATATCATCGTCAATTTGCCGTTTACTGCCAACCTTCTTACATATCAAATTTACTTACATATTTTCTTGTATTAACCCTACTTGTATTTCACATTTATTTATTAAATGTGCAAGCTTTTGATTGTCCATAAACTTTACATTCATTACCTTTCTTCAAGCTTTGGGGAGGGTAAAATCTATTCTTATTAGTACGGTTTACTCCTGAAACAACTTATACAATATATAACAACCCCCACGCCCTAATAAAAATGACTTAACACTGAGCCCATACTTAACAACACTATTAAAATTTAGTTATAAAGTATTCTTCAAAACATGATATTTATTATACACTAGTTTCTAATATCTAATCATAATTTATAATAATTCCACTTTTGTCATTAAACATACACACACACATAGTAACATAACCTTTAACCTCCCGCACATATATACAACCATCAAGTGTGAATGTGACAAAAACATTGCGCGTGAAGTGAACACTCTACACGAACTTGCGTGAATTTGCTCTGACGATGGATGAAAATCCGAAACCTGCCAGAAATAATATAAATATGCATGCTACGATGGATAAGATATCTTAAGATATTGTAGTCAGACCGGTAGATTGCGGGTAGAGGCTTCTTAGGAGCGTGTTTTTTTTTTAATTTATTTTTGTGGTGGGAATGAGAGCCATATTCGCTTAGGTTAACATGTTTTCAGGCACCCATTATTAATAATAATCATCAACACTCTACCAGCCTAGTCTGGTACGCCGCTCTTAGATTTATGCTTCTCTATTGCTCTTTCTCTTGTTAATAGTAAAGTCTTTGCTGAATCTTTGGCTTTAATTTTGTACCTACTAGTGAATGGTGAGTGTAGCTCCGTTCTCTAACTCTCTTATTTCCACAAATCATCCATTATAATCAATTTGTAAATCAACTTCCCGCGATTTTTCGTTTTTGATATCTTTTGTTGTACACACACATAGACCATAAGTTAGAAACTTTTTTAAAACATGTATTTCAAGTAAAAAAAAAAACTCAGTTTCTCGAAAAGTAAACACGATCGCAATATTCCCACCTAAAAATTTAGATATGTTAAAAAACACAATAAAAATAATAAATCTCGAAACTGCTGTTAAGTGAAACAGAAATTATTTTACTTATTTACTTGTTTTATTTTTTTTTTATTTTTGTTTATTTTTATTACACTTCCTGTCAGTTGCCTTGAATGTAGGTTAGATTTGGTTGTGTGGGTTCTATGAGGACGGAATGTATTGAAGTGTGCTCCAGCTCTGTTATACTTCATCTAAAATGTAGTTGGCTGCTAGTTCGATCGGTTGTGTATCTTCTTCAGGTAGAACTGAAGCAGGGAACACGCTTTAAAAAATTTAACCTGAACACCTTCCTATGCGATACGTTGAGATCTATGCTACGAATTACTCTACAAAAGTTAGTTCCATATTACTTTTGTTATTCATTTTCTTAATTTCAGGATTGTTTTTTGTTTTAAATAATTATTTATACTTTTAGGCATTTAAAATATAAATATACACTATAGAAGTCTATTTATTTTAAATGAAATCACACTTATACACACATTTTACCAGTGTGTGTTTATATATATATATATAACCATTTCAAGGTTCTAATCTGAAACAGTTTATCTGGCAGTAGATTTATCAACATGCTACTGTTAGCCGGGTATATATACAACTGTTTGTATGGTCTAACGTACACAAACAAACATGCACAGAGTGAGAGAGGGGTAGGAAGTGTAATGTGCTGCAAGTGAGGTTACCCTTCCGCTATCAGAAGAGACGCTTGATTTAACATTCAATGTTGGAAAACGAAGTTCCACCTTATTGGTTTTTTTTTTTTTCTCCTAACAGTTACCGATACTGAAAAGAAGATTCCTTCTTTCCCACCCATCACCACCACCACCAATGAAATTATTTCAAATTATAACGAAAATTTCTTAAATTATATATTTTTGATAATGATTTTTTTTCACCGGAAATATATATTGTTATGAGGTCATTAATTGTTGTAGAGGTTCTTGGATAAGAGTACATGAATGTGGTTTGATTTTAGAATCAAATAGTTGAATATGGCTAAACATTGCAGTCTTCATGGTCACAGAGAGCGGTTATGTATTTATGGCAATCAGACCCAGAGAGCTGGTTATGTATTTAATGTCTCAGTGTAATGGAATCATTTGATGTGATTGCTGATGTAGTAGATGTCTTGAAGAGGGCGGAAGTTAGTTGAGAGATTTTGGAAGTTAGTGCATCGAATTATTAATACGGATTTTATAAAAATAAACTGTATTTTAACAATAATTTTAACGTATAAATGGTAACTAATAACTAGCAAAATACTTAGGAATAAATAGAAGATAAATAAGAAATAAATTAGAATGATAAAATAAACGAACTAAGATGCACTACTAAAAGATAATAAGTTTAAACAAAACTGCGTATAGGCGCATAAACTGCTGCTCGTGTATATGGACGTGCTCGTATGGTCGTATATGATATAATGATCCTCTCGTTGTATATGATAGAGTTTATATATCGGTGTTGGCCACACTCACACCAAGACATCTGTCCTAGTGTGCGACCTTGTGCGACCTTCGTAGTTTGCTGACCTTATTTAGGTCAGTGGCCAACCTTATCGGTGCTTGCTTTGATGTAAAGTATTGAAAAGGGCTTTGTTGTTTATTTGGCCGGCATTGTCTTGAAGACGGCGGCCTGCTAGGTCGCTGGTTATAAATTGCTCTTTTATTACTGCCATCCTTTGTTAAGATAGCGGCTGGCTGGAACCACTTTGACATTGGTATGACTTTCCATGTCATTACACTCAGCGTCCTCTAAATTCAGCGCATTCTGGAAATGTTTAAAATAAAAAAAGAGACGAAAAAGTTTGAATAAATATGCTGTTATTATTACAAGTAGGAATCGTGTTTTGGAGCTAAACGTTGGAGCACTTTATCCAAAAAAAAATTCTAAAATACTATGAAGCCTGTGTTGGAGAGTTGCAATTCTGGTTACAAGATTTTCTTCAAAATTTTTTGAATCTTCCAATACTTTTAATTTATGTTATGAAGAAATTTGGTGAGGTCGGTCAAAAAAGAAACATTCAATTATGCCAAACGTTTCGACAGAGTTTCCTGTCATTATCAAGGCCTTAATATATAGATAGTCGTGAAGATGTGGAAAAAAGAATTTTTAAAACATATACATTTGTTACATCGCAGAAACATAAAAAAGAAAATAAAAGTTATTAGTTTCTTGTTTTAAATCATCTACATATAATGGATGTGTTAGGTGGAGAGAATTTAGGTCTGGTTGATGATATAAGAAGAAGACTTGGTTTACACTGGTTAACTGATATATTAATTAAGTGATACAGACGGCCTGGACTTTACAATAGAGAAATGTTTTAAGGTAGAGTGGTATGAAAATGACACGTAGTAATTGGATGTATTGAACTGAATTCAACTTTGTTTTTATGGACTGTCCGTCGCTATATTTATACAGCTTCTCCCACTCCAGTCCGAGAGAGTGGTTTTGGGTTTTGCTCTTTACTCTCTTTGGTTGTTGAGCTTCTCTTTGGTTGCTGTTACATACAGAAATGCATTTATCATCTACAAATTCCATCATCTACATCATTTCCATAGATGATTTAAGACAAGAAACTAGTAACTTTTAATTTTCTGCGACGTAACAAATGTGTATGTTTAAAAATTCTTTCTCCACATCTTCAACGACTATCTATATATTAAAGCCTTGATAAAGACAGGAAACGTCTGTCGAAACGTTGGCATAATTGAATGTTTCTTACTTGACCGATTCTCATCAAATTTCTCCATAACATAATTCATCAACGGTCAACAAATATTTTTTTAACTTAATTATTAATTTTTAATTGATTCCAAAACCATTTTGGGTGTGATCTCTCTCCCCGCAGAATGTTCTTTTCAAGGAATGTAGCCCAGAGCTAAATGATTTTGTGGTCAATTAGTGACCACTCTTTTTTTGTAGTTTGCCAAGCTTAAGACAATTTAGTTTAAAGCCCACTCAATATTTAGGTCCGTTGGTAGCCGGCAGACTCTTGTCTTCGAAAAATCTGCTTTCCTTTCCTTTAAGTAAAGTTCTTGCGCATGGTAGCACATATGGCAATGCAGAAAAGAGTTTATTTAACAAACCTCCAACAAGTCGAAATTTTCCCAAAGTCCGTTTTCAAATAAAAGTTATAGGTTCTTATGTATGTATATAATATACCAAGTTTAAAGAGAATCCGTTCGACTCGATTGGTTTTTAAGGAAAATCTCAATAAACCGGACAAAAAAAAAATACTTCAACGGAAATCACGTTTAAGCTTCCTCAGTTTTTTTTTTGCTAACCCCTTTTAGGATATAGACTGAATAAGGGATTATATTTTTTTTTAAAAAGCGTTATTTATATATATATGTATTCTTAAGTTCCTGACAAATACATAGGAACTATAGTACATCATTTTATTTCCTTTTATACGCTGTTATTGTTTTGATATATCATTTCAAATTAATATCGGGGTTCAACAGCGAGAAATGAAAGTTTATATCTGTAACTTCCCAGATTTATTTCTGACGTTTGAATGATCTTCTTCAGTCAACGAAACATTTAATCTTCAATTTACCAGTCACTCTAGTATATATATATATCTTCTTGTTCCATCGTTTATTGTCCAATAAATTGGAAAAATACCCTCTCCCCAAAATAAAGTTAATTTTTTTTTTTTTCTTACAACTTTCTATTTCTATATTTCATGTGATTAATGAAATATATTGAATTAGTAAATTTGATTTTTATAATTTTAAATTTGCTTGAAATTATAAAAATATAAATTAATTATTAAAGATGCTTCTATTTGATTATCGTATTTCTTTTGAGAAATTAAATAGAGTAGCACAAAATAGACATTTTGTAGATCATAGTTCATTTCCTAAAAAAGTTGATGATCATACATATAAGATTTGGCATTAAATTGGTGATAATTATTTTGTGATTTGTTTTATTTTTTCATAACCTTTTTGTGAAAGAAGAAAAAAAAAAAAAACTGAGAAAATATCACGTGATATTTTCTTGATGTAATTCATCTCAAATTTCAGTAAACAGATTTTCTTCGTACTTGAATTTTAATTTGATTTTACACATTTAATTGACATCAATTTTTCCAGATAATTAGTGCATTAAATAACATATTGATTTTACAGTTTAAAGTTTCCTTTAAATAAGCAATATTTTAATGCAATTAATTGCTGAAAAACTGAAAAATATCTATCTAAATAAATATCACAAAATGACCAAACATAATATAGACAAATATTGAAATATTTGCAATAGGTAGGTCCGTCAGTATTGCCAGAAAATATTTCAAATTGTTCGCTGTTAGAATTTCATTCTTTTTTAAGGAAAAACATTTAAATATATATATAAACTTTTATAAAAACTAATACAATGCCAGTTTATTACAGTCTATTTTTATAACCATTTATCGATCAATTATGTGAATGAAAGTAATTAGCCAGTATTTATTATTAGCTATTTCTCCAAAATTAATTAATTAAATTTTAATAATGAAATGAACTCAGTAACATAATTCATCAACAACCCAACATAGTAAGCCCCCTTATGATATATAAAAATGTATCTCTACAGTGTAGCCTAAATCGGCGTCTTCGCCGTCTCGTGGGGGCTCGCATTTAACAAATCTTGGAAGAAAATATTAGAAAAAGACCAAAAACAAGGGGGAGGTTTTAGCCCGCAAGGAATATCTGTTGCATGCAGTTATTTGGGGAGAAGCGACTCTACGGGTTTCCACAGCTCAGAGCTCCATGCAACTTCGTCAGAACAGTGCACTTAAACTGCACACTACATTCTACCCTTTACAGATAAGGATAAACATAGTACACAAACTAGGGTCTCCGTCCCTAGTCAGTTGGCGTAAGCCAAGGAAGAAAGAAGGCATTAGCTCAGTGGAGGTCCCGGGTTCAAATCCAGCATACTACCTTTGGATTTTCTCTTCCTAGGAGCCTCTACAGTTCACTGTCTCGTAATGGGCAGTGATGTCTGTTGCTTGAGAACATTGCTCGGAAGCCCGCAGAGCACTGAGAAGACTCCGGTGGGCAATATATATAATTCAGGTCGCAGTACAATAATCACCTATAACAATCTATAAAAATATATATAAGTTCAGGTTATTGGCAACACTTGAGAATCGATTTAGCCGAACAATACAAAGAAGGGTATAAAAAAGTCTTGATATAAGAACGTCATAGATTTTAGAGCTAATTTATATAACATGTATACATAACATATGTAACACACATATTTATATAATAGGTTGACCAGAATTTTCTAGGAATTTTTCTTTTAAAGATAATAGTCTGATAGCTTACTGGTCACCTCATAAAATAGAATAAAATCCTCCGGTATTACTAGGGTGAAAACGGCTGAGTTCATGCAATAATTCACTTCACTTTTAAATGAATATATTTACAAAAAAAATGAAAAGAAATCGAGATAACATGAAATTAAGATATCTATAGATAATAAAGATAAGGTAATTGAAAAATCGAAAAATTCAACATGCTCAACTATATACAACATTACAAGACGAGAGCGAGTAGTCTCCAATCCACCAAAGTTAGTTATACGTACTGAGGCGAGCGCTAGTATGTCCCCTGCCACTTCACAGTTGGTCATCGCCTCTTCTCTTTCAGGAGGGTGAAACCTTCCATTCAGGATGCGTGGGAGATTTCTAGTGATTGGCCCCGTCTTCTAACACTAGACCAAAGGTAATCATGGATTTTTTTACGTTCAACTATTCAGAACAAACCGTCAAATTTGTGGGCGCTAGCCTACTAGCGAATCCACGATCGACAGCAGATAATAGAATGAATGAGTTGAATCCTGTTGTAAATTATTCATTAAAGTCAGTGCAAAAATTATTGTTTATATAAATATTATGAAAGAAATTACAATATAGAAACTTTTTGATGAAAAGTTGTTTTTATATCAACATAAACAATCAAACAATAATTTTTTTTAGAAACTTTAAACTTCTGTTTATAATAATAATAATAATAATAATAATACACCCAATGTGCTACAATTGCTCCATTTATTCAACAACTTTGAAAAATTCTCATAATGGACAATGATCAGAACACTTTACAAGTATTTATGTATAAGCAGTCTAAATGATAAATAGCATGTCAAATATAAAATTAAGAGAGAGATATTTTTTTGTAATTATTAATATAAAATATTTACTAAACAGTATTGTCTTAAAAAAGAAAATCTGGTGGTGTGAAACGTCACATGTTTTGCTCTGATTATTTATTTTTCAAACTTGAAATTCTTCATAGATTTTGAGTTGTCTTCAATTTTTCAATCAATGAGAAAATCTAAACTTAATAAAACTACGTTTACGAGGAAAGCAAAGATTTTTTCCACTCCTTGCGAAAATCTTCTTAAATTAAATTAACTCACTCGAGAAAAAAATTAAAAAAAAAAAAAACTGATACATCTCTGTATTTATTGTTTTATTCCCAAATTTAATGAAATCTAACGGTATTTATATGGAGAAAAATCGCAACACTATTCAGTAAATTCGCACACTTCCGTTCAATCGATTCCGTTCCGTTTCTACAAGCTTGGAATTTTGGTAACATATTTAATTTTACTTTATATTATTTTGATATTACATTATATTCTTTTAATGGACCGTACACCGCCGGCATCCGAGTAGTGTTCTCTAGCTAATAAACAACTCTATCACACCTGGCCATGAGCTGTAGAGAGGCCTCGTAGGAAGAGAAAACCTAAAAGAAGTACAAACATTTATTTGGACACACTTTTCCTGGAAAATTCATGAATCTAATGTGTAGGGGCAAAATTCCGAGTTTGAAATAAATCTTATTACCCGGAAGTCTGACATTTGCTTAACTTTTCATGGTCGTTGTAACATTTTTCACGCGTCACATCTGATGTTCATCTGTTAATATGATTTGTAATATATGAAATTCCAGGTTGGTGTTAGAATGTTCTAAAAAGACTGGAAGAGCTTTCTTCTCCGAAGGATGTGCTTCTAGTCTGGGTGCCAGGCCACATGGGAATTTTTGACAATGAGGAGGTGGATAGGTTTGCCAAATTAGGCGCCTCTCTTCCTTTCATTGGTCCCGAGCCTGCTGTTGGCGTGTCTTCTGGCACATGTCTGTCAGGCTTCCAGACATGGACAGCTTCACAGCATTCATCCTTATGGATGAGCTCAGTTGGTGTTCGGCAGTCCAAAATGCTCATCGGGGGTCCGAACAAGGCCATTAATGAGACGTTGCTGTGTTTTTCACGGAGCGCTCTCAGGTATCTGGTTGGATCTCTTACTGGACATTGTGGTTTAAGGAGACATCTCTACATAATGGGTCTCAGGCCGGATCCATTTTGTAGAGCCTGTGTGACAGAGGAGGAAACACCCATCCATCTTATGACTGATTGCTTGGGTTGTGAGAAAATTAGGTTCAGGACCTTTGGCCGGAATAGGATGTCTGTGGAAGTGCTTAGGCTATTTCCGCTTAAGGTTAATGTCCGATTTATTCGGACTGTGATGAATTTTAGATGGATTAGATCCGGGTCTGGATTTTTGTTATAGACCCGGTTTGTTGTTGTTTTTTCTTGGGGTAGCTATATGGGCCCAGTGAGGCTTTGGATAGCGTAGGGTTTCGCTCCCCACACACAAATAATAATAATAATAATTTGAGTTTCCATGTTTTGTATAGGCTGTATTTTAAATTTATTAGTTTATAGAATTTTTGAACCTTTATTCAGCCTTGATTTTAAATTATATTTTTATTTATAATTTACAAACCATTCTTTCTACATTTATTTGTATACCCAACGTTTCAACAATTGCACGTGTTTTCTTCAGGGGTAGAGTTATTAGAATCTGCAAAGTACTTAGATTTTTTTTTTTTTATAACAAATTGATTTTCAAAATTATTTATTTTTCACAATATTATATTTGTAGTGTCCACAAATTATGCATACCTTGGTTATAAATTATTATTATATACTTTTAGAAATTTGATTTCAAGAGAGTCCATTTTCTTATATAGCGTCAGGTGGTTAAAACAGTTTTTTCTTTTTTACTTTAGTTATTTTTTTTAAAATAGTAACATGTGTTACTTGTCAATGTTTTTTATATTAACTCTTGAATTTTCTTAATTGATTGTTTTTTATTATGTGTTAGGATTTTAATTTTTTATATCGCCTTGTCCACGTGGTTATTTGTATTACTAAACATTTTTGCAGCTTCTTATTTATTAACTTTTTTCTGTAACTGTAAGGAAAAAACTGTTTTAACCACCTGACGCTATATAAGAAAATGGACTCTCTTGAAATCAAATTTCTAAAAGTATATAATAATTTATAACCAAGGTATGCATAATTTGTGGACACTACAAATATAATATTGTGAAAAATAAATAATTTTGAAAATCAATTTGTTATAAAAAAAAAAATCTATGTACTTTGCAGATTCTAATAACTACCCCTGAAGAAAACACGTGCAAGTGTTGAAATGTTGGGTATACAAATAAATGTAGAAAGAATGGTTTGTAAATTATAAATAAAAATATAATTTAAAATCAAGGCTGAATAAAGGTTCAAAAATTCTATAAACTAATAATAATAATAATAATTCTTTAATGGGCAGTAAACCGCCGGCATCCGAGCAGTGTTCTCTAGCTAAAGCGGCGTTTACAGGATCAATAATATTGACAATACTTTAAAGTATTGACAATAATATTGATCGTGTAAAGTGAAAAAAATGTATTGATGGTCGGTATTGACCAGAGTATTGATGAAATTTAGATTTTCTATCAATACTGAGAATTGGAGGGGATATCGACAATATTATTGGTCAGTTCAATAGTTTTATCGAACGTTGCAACTAACCTGTACAAAACAAAAGCGATACTATTATAATAGGTTAAAGAATTCTATGTAATGAACATCTCCTATAATATATTAAAGTTGACTGGCCCAATTAATTTAAAATTTCCATTTTAAGAAAACATTTCAGTTTGAACTCTGACAATTGCACTATTAGAAAAATCGTATGAGTGTTTCGCAGTTAATTTAATTTTTTGTTTCAAAAAGGGTTTTTATATGCCATGCTGTTTAATATAGAGAGAAAATAGGCTTCTAACTTTCCTTCCGAATGGTAGGCATATTAAATCACTACATGTCTACATGAAAAGTCAATCAAACAATTTTCCTTGTTTATGCCTGATTTTGGTGGAATGTTAGATAAAGATTTAGTATTTTGCCTTCTAAGGTGTTAATAAAAAATAAATGTATCTAAAACATGCAACACAAAATTACCAGAATTATATTATAGTTTATTAAATATATCATTAGGATAAATGTTTATTTTCGATGCTTTATAAAGGAATTAATTAAGAGTGAACGATAGTGGAAGTAATTTAAATAAGAAACATTAGAGCTGTCCCCCTTGAGTTTTCTATACAATATTAATAAAGTGAGCAGCAGGGTAAAGAGCTAACTATAACCACGGGCCAAAATAATAGCTACGCAAGCTTTAGAACGATTATTCATTTTTTAAAGGTTAAAAAAAAAACAACTAAACTGATGAGTATAAACACGTAAATACACTCTCCTAGTGGCAGAAATAGTAAGTAGTATTGACAATAATATTGATCGTGTAAAGTAATGAAATATTGATAGTGGTTAGTATGAGTATTGATGGAAATATTGTCAATACTAGTATTGACAATAATATTGATCGTGTAAACGCCGCTTAATAACAACTCTGCCCCATCCGGCAGTGAGCTGTAGAGAGGCCTCTTAGGTGAGAGAAAATCTAAAAGAAGTGTTTTTGAGATAAGGCTTTCCTTTAGTGTCGAAATACCATTTCTGTAAATTGTATGATTTTTTTATTGTCTATCTAATTATTAATATGAATGTAATGTGTTTGGCGAAATTTGGAGTTTGAAGAAAACCTTATTACCCGGAAGTCTGACTTTTGCCTAACTTTATTTATGCCCATAAATACAGTTTCAGTTATATGTGAAATTTATACTGGATAATTCCCATATACTATCAATCACTGTGTAAATCACTGTGTAAATTGCAATAAGATAAAGTCACACTTAATACTAGGATTTCCTCTTTATACTTATTAAATGTCTTCGTATAATATTTTTTATTTAAGCAAACCTTTTACAATATAAGTATAACATATCCAATAGAATTGGAATCTTTCCAGAAAATAGGTATCAAATAAAATTAAGGTACCAAACTAAGTATAATTAGCCTAAAAAAACTCGTTGAAGGCATAACTCGAGAAATAATATAATTATTTCATTTAAAAGTAATTGAACCATTTTTTTTTTTTTTTTACAAATTTTTCAATGAAATAAATCTTTTGAATATTGAATGAAACATTTTCCCAAAAGAGAAAAATACTTTTGATTTAAAATTTATAATGTAGTTTGCTTAGTTTTTAGAAACTGATTGTTTAAGATTCTGTCGATTTTCATAAATGAATAATGGCTTAAATATTCTTTATCGGCACTGCCATGCTTGCAGTAGAATCGATATCAGAATGATTTTCGCTGTTAAACAATCTTTGAATGGATATTAGTTTTGAGCATCTAAGTAATGTCTTTTACAAAAAACAAAGGCCTACCAGACTTCTCTGTTCTTGGTTTTTGCACTGGCATTATCAAAGTAATGATTTTTCTCAGATTTGCCTCCAATGGAAGCCTTTTCTTCCTCTCGGTCTTCTGTTTTTTTCTTCCGGTTCAAATGCCCAAACCACCTAGGCTGCCTTTTTTTTTAATAATTTCTATAGGAGGCTTTACTTTAGGCTGCTCTTGCTTTCATGATTATATTACTATTACGATCGCATCTGGTCCTTTTTTTCAGTTCTTCTTAAAAACCGCATTTACATTGCTATTCTCTCGTACAGTTACTCGCTCACTTTATCGGTGGCACTCATCCCAAGGTATTTAAAAGAGGAAACCGCTTGAAAGGGAATTTAGATAGATAGGTATCCGCAACCATGCGTTTGGTCTTTTCTAAGCTGACAGCTATATTCATTTTTTTTCTAACTCCTCTGTCCAGATATATCTAGATTTTTCTGGAGTTTCTCCGCACTGACCGCCACTAACACTATATCATTAGCGAACGCGAAATAATTAAAATTAACTGCCTGCAGCTTCCGGTGTTCTAGATACATAGCATCAGTTCTTTTATAATGTCATCAAGGGAAGGGATTAGCTCAGTGGATAGCCTGTTGGACTCCCACACGGAGGTCCCGGATTCGAGTCTAGTGCTTACCCCTTAGATTTTTTTCTTCCTAAGAGCCTATACAGCTCACTGTTCGGTGATGGACAGTGTTGTCTGTAGAGAGAGAACACTGTGCGGAGCTCCGTGCACTGTGCAGCGAGAAAGGCTCTGGCCGCCAATTACCTTAAATGACGTTGACGCGGCTTAAATTAAAAAAAAATATATATGTCATCGATCAGCAGGATATGAAAGGAGATGCTGCATTAAACTGCCACATGAAATTCAGGAATAATTTCAAAGAAGTTTGCAATTCAGAAAAAAGCTCTGTTTCTATTTATAAGAATTAGATAAACACTTAATATACAAGTCCCTCTAACTCTCATTGGTTCCGAGCCTGCTGATGGTGTGTCTTCAGGCACATGTCTGTCAGGCTTCCAGTCATATGGATAGCTTCACACCATTCATCCCTATGGTTGAGGACAGTTGGTTGTCGGCAGTCTATGTTGCTCATTGGGAGTCCGGACAGGGCTATTAGTGAGACGTTGCTATGTCTTTCACGGAAGTTGGACCCTTACTGGACATTAAGGTTTAAGGCGATACCTCTACATAATGTGCTCATGCCGCATCTTTTTTGTAGAGTCTGTGAAAAAGAAGAGGAAACACCCATCCATTTTATGACTGATTGCTTAGGTTGTGAGGAAATTAGGTTTAGGACCTTTGGTCGGAACAGGATTTCTATGGAAGAGCTTAGGCTATTTCCCTTGAAGGTTATTGTCCGAATTTTTTGGACTGGGTGAATCTTAGGTGGGTTAGGCCCGGGTCTGGATATTTGTATAACCGGGTTAGACCCGGTATGTTGTTTACAAGTGTAAGAGACGATTCTTAAAATGCATAATGCTTAGGACTCTATAAAACTGATACAATTCAACAACAATTTCTGTTACCAGTTGATTATTATTCATAAATTCATTGCATATCATAAGTTTCTTTGTGAATATTTCCCTTTTAAGAACTTTAATAAATTTTTATTCTCTTTTGACCTAGATTTTTCTATGTTTAAGTAAAACAAAAACAAAAAATAAAATGAAAGAATACATGGAAACTAAGATTGAACAAAAGGTTTTGTTCTCAATAAAAAAAGTACAATAGTTGTACAATGAAAATGCTTTGAACATTATACATTGGTCACATGAGTGTGATTCATATCCATTATATAATGAGCAGCAGCCTCTATAAAGCTCCCTTTGTGTTTTAAAAGTGTTTTTTAAAAAAAAAAAAAAAAAAAAAAAAAAAAAGAAAGACGGAACAAGTTTCTATAGTGTAAAGAGGTGAAGTATCTTTGTATTACAGTAAGAACCTTTAGTCTAACAAAGAAATAAAGAAGTGTATGGAGTAGGTAAAAGAGAACTACAAGATTGAGGGTAGATTGCAAATCAGGTGCACCTCTACTAATAAGACATGTTCAGACATGAATAACGGAGACCATTGATTGTTAACTACAATATGAAGGAAACTTCTGCAATGAAACACTTATACACGACTTTCTCTAACTGCAGTTAATCCAGTTATAAAATTGACAGTATTTCTTTAAACTTGAAGAGTTTTACTCAGTCTTAACATAAATACTGACGTGGTAAAGAGTAAATTGTATCCCTTCCCAAGGTAGGTAATAGTTGAAGTGATTACAATGATAACAGAAGATAGCTTCAATAACATCGAACAAACCTAGATAACATTTGGAATTTAATGTTGTAGATGTTTCAGAAACCCCCAAAAATAAACTTTTCTAATAAAATTTTTAAAACATTTAAATCTGTTTATACAGAAAACCGTTGTAGAAAGCCCCGTTTTACAGCAATTTAGGTACATTTTTACTTCCTCTTACTCCTAGTAAGAGGAAGTATTATAATCGTGTCCAATTTTCAATATCGAGTTTTCACCGGAAATATCCGTTTTGAGGTCCCCTGTATCCAAAAAAGTGGTTTTTAGCAAGTGGTCTGTGTGTATGTGAACAGCATAGCTCAAAAACGAAAAAAACATAGAAAGTTGAAATTAGATATTCCGTTTAGGTATCACCTTGGGTACAGTACCTTACCTGTCAAAATTCATCAACCGGAACTACCCCACTTTACTAGGTTTTTTTTTTTTTACTTTTTTGCGTTTTTCTCAAAAATGGCTTCGACGATTTTCTTTAAACTTCGTATATCAACTAAACATACAAAGAGCTACCAATTTTATTTGAAACATTTCTCTGGGAAAATTCATTT